>PVJI01005259.1:0-98437 GCA_004026765.1 Micronycteris hirsuta | reverse complement strand
CGCCGCCGCCGCCGCCCTTACAGACACACACCCCCTCCACCAGCCCGGCCCCGACACCCGGCCCCGCAGATCCTCACCAGGCGGACGGCAGGAGCACGCGAGACCCCTGGGGGCCGGGCGGACCCACCCAGGCCAACACCCCCTCAGCTGGGCGCGGATGGCCGCGGGAGGCTGCGGGCGGAGGGCGGCGCGGCCGCCGCGGCTTGGAGGAGCCGGAGCGGGAGGGACTCGCACACTCGCTCTGTTCTCACACACACACACACTCACTCGGGATGCGATTAACATTCAGTCCCCGTCCGCCCCTGCCGGGAGTTCCACAGCCCCCCTCTTGGCCTCCCTGGGGACCCCTCCTCCTGCCGGAGCTGGGGGAGGGGGCTGCCCCCCACCCCAGCTCCCAGCCTCTGCCTCCCTCCTGGGACAAGAGGGTGAGGGGCTGCCAATATAAAAGGGGCAGAAGTGGGAGCAGGCAGGGACTCAGAATCTGGCACTGAGACATCAGCTCCGGACCTGGACTTCGGGGCCCAGGTCGCTGCTGTCCTCTGCCCCCTCCCCACTTTGAGGCTTTAGAAGCAGGAGGCCTTTCACCGACTTTGGTCTCCAACATGCTAGGACCCAGCTTTGGGTTTAGATTGGTCCAGAAAGCCAGGCTTGTAAACTAGGTCTCCATGCAGCCAGGGGTCCAGGCTCCCAGCCCCCTCCTCTCTCAGGCCCAGAAATTCAAGTCCCCAGACCCCTCCTCCCCTGGGACCCCAAGGTCTGGGCCTCCAGCCCTCTTGTTCAGACCTAGGTCCCCAGACCTAGGACTCCAGGTGACTGGTGCCTTCTTCCCTCAGACCCAAAAGCCCAGGCTTCCTTCCGCCCCACTCTTTCCCCAGAACCCAGGATTTCACGCCCCCAGCCCCTCCCCCCTCAGGTCCAGGAGGCCAGGCCCCCTGCCCCTCCCCCCTCAGACCCAGGGGCTCACACCCCTGGCTCCCTTCCCCACTGGTACTCAGTACTCCAGAACTCCTCCTCCACGGTCCCTTTGAGCATGCAGACAACCTGACCCCCCATCGCAAACCACCCTCAGGGGTCCACCTGTCCAGGGCTCATGGATGTTGATCCATCCCTCTGAGGAACCCACACCTCTGTACCCCTTCTTTTATTGAGGGGCTTTGGCTTACATTACCTGTGGGTACTCGAACATCCAGGAGGACATCTACCCCCTAGCAGACAAAGCCTGACCCTCCCAGGTCCCTCAGAGTCAGCTGCCCAGCTCCTACCCCTCCTGCTGGAGAGGTGGGCCCAGCGCTTCTGTACCGTGTTGGGCTCCCGAGGGCAGAGGCCAGGAGTGTGTGTGCGTGTGTGCGTGTGTGTGCCTGTGAGGGGCAATTCTGGAGCTGGTGCTGGAGCCAGGGCCTGGGCTGCTGACTTCAGGGTCTGGGAGAGCAGGGGCGAAGGCTTATATTCTTGCAAAAGAAGAGACCTGAGCCTGAATTTGTGGGTCTCAGGGGGAGGAAGGAGTTGTGCCCCTAGGCTCCTGAGTCAAGATGCTGGAAACACAAGATGGTGAGGTGGGACCCTAAGGAAGGAGGGTTGGGGGTCCTGGGGAAGGAAGGGGGTGGGGTTCCAGATTCTTAGGTCCTGAGGGAGGAGGGGCTGGGAGACTGGGCTGCTGGGTCCTGGGATGGGAGGACGCTGGTGGCTTGGACTTCTGTGTCCTGGGAGGGCGCTGGGATGCCAGACTCCTGGATCTGAGGGAAATGTGGGGGCTGCTTTTTTTTGTCCTTTCGGTGGATCAGAGCTTGAGGCCCATGAAAAGCCAGCCTCTGGATCCCTGTTTAGGATTTTTAAAGGTCCAGAGGCCAGCCTCCCTAATCGCTGTCAAGGGCGCAGGTGGGCACAGACTGCCTAGAGGCGCAGGAGCCTGATTTAGGAGTTTCAGATGCCCGTGAGCCCGCAAATTTCTAGGAGGAGGTCTTCTTGGGGGTGCGTTCAGCACCGACTCTGCAAGCCGGCTGGTGCAGGGTAGGGGGCGCCAGAGAGCCGGGACTCCGCCCTCCAGGGCGGAGCCTCCATCCCGGACTCCTCCCCCTCCCGCCCTCCTCCCTCTGCCCAGCTCCGGCTCCGCCACCAGCTCCCGCCTCGGCTCCCCCTCCAAGAGTCCCCTCCCAGGAGCGGAGCCCACCTGAGGGCCCCTCTCCCGCCCTCCAGCCCAGCCGCCCGGCCAGAACAGCCGCCCCGGGGGGCAGTCCCCCAACAGCCTGCCTCCCTCCAGCCCTGCCAGACCCCCCCAACCATGAATCTCTTCCGATTCCTGGGAGACCTCTCCCACCTCCTAGCCATCATTTTGCTACTGCTCAAAATCTGGAAGTCCCGCTCGTGTGCCGGTGAGACGCCCACGGGGGCGGGAGTGCGGGGGCGAGTGCGGGGGACACTTCATGACTTGGGGAAGGGTTTGGACGCACTAGGGGAAAAGGTCCCTCCCCCTACAGCTTGCTGGAGACCCCCCGACCAGGTCCGGGGTCACCTGGGGGTCAGCTCCCTTCTCCAGACTTGGGGTGCATACAGTTTGGTGAGGGTGGCTCCAGGCACCCAATTTAGCCTCCCCCTGCCCCACTGTGGGCGGCACCGGGTTCCGGGGCTTGAACAGGGACCCGTGGCAGGCAGGGAGGTGGCTGGGAGTTGGTGACGTGGACCGTAGCGGCCAGGAAGAGAGCGGGAGGGAGACGACAGGTTCTGGGGGTGCTGAGGGCAAGTGGGGTTCTCCTGAGGCCCCACCTGGAGTCTGGACGTGGGAGGACCCTGAGGGGACGGGCGGGGTGGGGGGTGGTGGCCATGAGGCCTAGTCTGGGACAGAGCCTCGGGCTGGAGTAGCTCCGGAGCCGGGCTGCCCCCTGGCTGTGGGCGGTGGGAAAGGGCCCTGCTGAGGCAGGGCGGGCTGGGGAGGCCTCCAGGGACAACCGCGCTCCTGAGCTGCGTGCAGGCTCCTGCCAGGCGCGGGCCTAGGTTTATTCCCCACCCCCCACCCCCGTGCAGCCCACCCGCGGACTTCCCCCACTCTCTCTGGCCACAGGCATTTCAGGGAAGAGCCAGGTCCTGTTCGCTGTGGTGTTCACTGCCCGCTACCTGGACCTTTTCACCAACTACATCTCGCTCTACAACACGTGCATGAAGGTAAAGCACTACCGCACCTGCTGGGCGGTCCTGAGGGGGGAGTGTGGGTCCCAGACTTCTGGGTTTGAGGGAGGAGGTGACAGGGTCCCAGACTCCTGGGACTGAGCCTGCTGGGGGCACAGGCCCCACGTGGGGGGCACAGGCCCTGCGTGCTGCCCGCTGAAGCGCCCTCCACATCGTCCCCCTCAACAGGTGGTCTATATTGCCTGCTCCTTCACCACAGTCTGGATGATTTACAGCAAGTTCAAAGCCACTTATGATGGGAACCACGACACGTTCCGGGTGGAGTTTCTCGTCGTGCCCACGGCCATCCTTGCGTTCCTGGTCAACCACGACTTTACCCCTCTCGAGGTAGGCTCCCTGGCAGGGTCCCTGTTGTGGGGGAGGGGCTGTGGCAGAGCAGCTCTTGCCAGTGGACCCTCTGAAAGGCCTCCTTCTGCAAGATTTGCTCAAACTTCCTTATTTTAGGACCTAAAGTTTGGTTGCATGGGCTCTGGCATCTGAAGATATTAATGCAACAGCAGTGGCCACTCACTGTGTACCAGGTGCTGCTCTGAGTATTTCATGTACATTAAGCCATTACTTTCTGCAGCAGCCTCAGTTTACCGATGAGGAAACTGAGGCTGAGGGAGTTGAAATGACTCATTGAAGGTCAACTGCCTGCCTAGTGAATGGCTCAGGAATTGGGGACAGAGGCTCTGGAGCCAGGCTACTTGGATTGGGATCCTAGCTCTGCGGCTTTCTGTTAGCGTGACCTTGGGCATGTGACCTGGCCTCTGTGTGCCTTGCTTTCCTTATTTACAAAGTCAAGGCCAGGCCACGTGAGGATTTGCTGAAATGATACAGCATCGCCTAGGGGTTAAACACATAGACTCCAGAACCAGAGAGCTGGGATTTGAAGCCCATTAGTGGCCACAGGACTTTGGGCTGGTCAGTCTCCCTGCACCTCAGTTTCCTTGTCTGTGAAATGGGGATAATCAGTTCCTCCTTCGGAGGGTCTAATATCTAATGGGGAAGTTCTATGTTAATTTTTCTTCAGCGCCTGGAGTGTTTAGTGCCATGATGATACTTTTACTCCTAAACATTAGCTGTCGTGGTTTTTGTTCCGTGGCATTTTGGGGGCACCTGTGCAAAGCCGTGGGAGGAACTTTGGGTGGGCCTGCGCTAACTCTGCACTCCCCCGCCTCGCAGGAAGCTGGCCCTGAGTGGCCGGATGGGCTGATGTTTTCAACAGAGGCCACAATTTGGGAATCGTCCGGGGAGATCTTGCTTTAAAATGTGGGCCACAGAGTCAACGTGTATTCTAAAAGCACCCTGGAGGCCGGACAGACCTGAGAGAGGGTGACTTTGGCCCCACATCCCAGAAGTGTCAGGGGGAGGACGTTCCGTGCTGTGGCGGGAGCGCCGGCCAGACTGCAGGCCCTGGGTTTTGCAAAATATATCATCACCACGTGACCCAGGGCAGTCACTGAGCTGGCCCGTTTTGCAGAGGGGGAGACTGAGGCTGGGGGAGCTGGTGAGTCTTGCTACAGGTGGAAGGTGCCAGACCAGAACCCAGGTTTTTTGACTCCAGGTTTTTTGGTTCCCTCATTCAGAGGGGGGTGGGTTCCCTTGTGCAAAGTATTGGCACTGACTGAGCATCCGGCTCCACGCTGGCTGTTCTAAATCCACCATCCTCCCGTCTGAGAATGCCGTCCCTCATCCATCCTTACCCCCATTTTCTGGAGAACTTAGTTGAGGCTCAGGAAGAGAGTGCCCAGGGTTCGAACCCAGGTCCACCTGCTCTCAAAGACTATGCTCTTAGTTGGTGTGTATTCAAAAAATTATTTTTTAATCATAGAGGGAAACTTTGAAATTTCAGATGTCATGAATTGATAAACGTGATGCAAACGTGACCTCCTGTGTCCCCCTAGGTTACGATTCTAGTCCCAAGCGTGACCCCAGGGGTTGGGTGTGCGACAAGTCATTGGCAACTTTTCCCGGAGCGTCTGCTGACCTGACTTGCTAAGAGCCTTGCTGGAGGGTTCAGAATAATTATGGGAGCAAACCCTGGAGATTCCTAAATCTACCCACATTTTAGCTGTGCGACCTTGGGCCTCAGTTTCCTCATCTGTACAATGGGGATAAGAATAGGACTTACCCGGTAGGGTGAGGCAGTAGCCAGTCAATGCCTGGAGGGGTCAGGGAGCAGTGCCCCTCGGTGGACGCTGTGTGAGCATGCGCTGTTACCAATTCGTCCCTATGTTGCCCACGTGCCTCCCACAAACCTAAGCAACCAAGGAGGAGCCAGCCCTGCCACTGGCCTTGATCTCTGAGGGGAGCTTTTGGTGTGTTTATGGATCACAAGTTACCCCGGATGGGACATTCAGGTGACTGGGGACCGAAAAGGGGCCGACAGGTGCCTGCAGTTTCTTCTTCCCCTTCCCCCGGTGCCTTGTCCTGCTCACGAGGGAGGACTGTCACTGGTCCCTAAATGGTGGCCCGTGACAAGTCCATGGTAGCTTACTCCTATTCACTCATTTATTCATTCATTCATTCAGGCATCGAGTATGGGCCCGGGGTGGGGACACAGAGGAGACAAGATAGAGGACCCTGAGCCTCACGTTCTGGGGAGGGCTGCCAGGAAAGAGATGAGACAGGGTGGTGTGACGGTCCCGGGGGGCCGGTGGCCAGGGAAGGCCTCTCTCCGGAGGTGACTGATGAGCTGAGCCTGGGAGGAGGAGGAAGAGGCAGAATGGACAGTCTGGGGAAAGGGCTGCAGACTAGCAAGTGCAAAGGCCCTGGGGCAGAAAGGAGCCTGACATGACGGCAGGCAGACAGAAGGCCTGGCTGCAGCCCTGAGACTGAGGGAAGGGAGTAGGAAATGAGGCTGGATTGGGGAGGACCTGGGGGACCAAGGTTAGATTTGGATTTTAATTCTGGTTGCCAGAAGTAGCTACTGGATGGTTTTAAGCCAGGGAGCGAGCGACATGGTCTGATTTAGGTCCCTAAAGACTGCACACAGAATGTCGCCCCAACCAGGGTAGGAAAACGGCTCCATTTCAGAGATATGTGGAGGCTCGGAGAATCCGGAGAATCCGGGTCTCTCGCCCAAGATCCTGTAGGGAGGGAAGGCTCGGAGCCGAGCTTCCCACTGGCCCGCCGTTTGGAGAGGCCTCATTGCCAAGTACTCATGCGCACTGACTCTGAACACCTGGTTTGCATCCCAGCTCTGCTGCTTGCTACCTGCATGGTCTCGGGCAAATCTCCTCTCTGGGCCTGTTCCCTCCTCTGTAGAATGGAAGTGCTAATAACAGCACCTCCCTCGTGGGGCTGTGTTGAGGCCTAAATGAGAGCACGTGGCACAGGCAGAGGGCTGTCTGGCGCACAGGAAGTGCTGCTGGTACGCCTCGCTGTCCCGCCTCCTCTCCAGCGTCACCGCCTGCAGCCCCTCACCGCCGCCTGCCTTCTCTCCCTCCCTGGCCCGTCCCGCCTGGTCCGGCCGCTGCCCCTGCTCTGCCTCCTCCCTGCAGATCCTCTGGACCTTCTCCATCTACCTGGAGTCGGTGGCCATCCTGCCGCAGCTCTTCATGGTGAGCAAGACGGGCGAGGCGGAGACCATCACCAGCCACTACCTGTTCGCGCTGGGCGTCTACCGCACGCTCTATCTCTTCAACTGGATCTGGCGCTACCACTTCGAGGGCTTCTTTGACCTCATCGCCATCGTGGCTGGCCTGGTCCAGACGGTCCTCTACTGCGATTTCTTCTACCTCTACATCACCAAAGGTAGCAGCGTGGGGGCCCTGCTCCCTCCCCAGTGCTTGCCCTCCATCACCCCAGCCCTGGATCACTCGGGGAAGGCACACTTCCTCCCCACATCCCAGGGTCCCAGTGCCCACCCCCCAGGAATTCAGCCTCCAGCCCTGGCCTCTCTCCTCGGCCCCCATGTCTCTGAGGGAAGACAGTTAGGCTGCCTTCCTGCACAGGGGGCTTCCTCCTTGGAGCCCAGAGACCAGGCACCGCTCTCCTCAGCCCTTGGGCATTTGCGAGAAGAGGAGACGGGACAGAGAGGGGCACAGGAGGCCTCTGACTTTTCCTCTCTCGCAATTTGTCCTAAGCCCTCCTCCCGCCCTGAGGTCCTCGGTGTCAGTCTGACGCCCAGAAGACAATCCTGAATTCCTAGGTCCCCAGCCCCAGCAGTGCTCAGAGAAGGGAGGGCCGCGCCTCTGTTCATTGATCTCTGTCCTCGCCCTCAGGGACTCGGGCCCATGACGATTAAGTGAATGAGTGATTGATTGATTCATTCATTTACTGAGCATCTTCCCCGTCCTTGGCCAGGGCTGGGCTCTGGGGATGCAACAGTAGGAAAAGAGATAGACGGAGCCCTCCCCTCCCCGTGTAAGTCCAGCTGGGGAGAGGCGAATGAGCAGGGAGAGAGATGCTGCAGGTAGTACGGAGAGCTAGGACAGAGGAAACCAGGGGTGAGAGCCACTGTGGAGAGTGAGGGGCTGCTTTACATGCGGGTGGGGGAGGCCTCTTCGAGGAGGTGGTGATTAAAGCAGAGACCTGAGGAATCAGGTGTCTGTTGGTGTGAAGGAAAGAGGGGACAGGAGGGCGCAGGCCTGGGGGCAGCCCTGGGCTCCTTGGGATTAAGGCTGGGACAGCAGGAGGTGGCGATCCCACCTGCCCAGCCCCGCCGGACCCTCTGTCCCCAGCTCCCTCTTGTCATCTTAGGCCTCCGGGGCGAGGCCGTCCGGGGTGGGAGGGGGCAGTCATCACTAGGTGTGGGGCCTCCTCTGGTCTTAGTGCTCAGCCCCTAGGACAGGGCTAGGGTTCCCCCCTGCCGACACCCCTCAGTAATGCAGGCTGATTTCCGCAGTTTATACTCCAGGGTCCTGGGGCCAAGCCTCCTCGCATCTCTGCCCATCCTGGTGCCCAGGCCCCTGCTGTGGGTATGGGGAGGCCACCCCCTCCGAGGTGGCCCCCATCCTCATGCTTGGCCCCCTTTCTCTCCTCACAGTCCTGAAGGGGAAGAAGCTGAGTTTGCCAGCGTAGCCCTGGTCCTCGCCATCCCTCTCCTCGGCCACGGAGAGAGGCAGAGGACGGCGACACGGGAGGAAGAGCCTTCCTGTCCAGGGGTGACTTTTTTAAGATCCAGCCTTTCCCCACTCCCCATCCTCCTGCCGGGTTACAGGGGGGTGGTGGAGGACCCGAGACTTGGGGAGCTCAGGACCTGGGCTGTTTGTAGTTTTTTGCCTTTTAGAGAAGAAAAAAAAAATCTTTCCACTATTTAGTTTTTGATTCTGATGACTCCTTTCTCTTCTAGTCTCTGGCTCTGATTTTATAAACTGTTTCAAGTATCCTTTATTGGGGAGGGGGGCCCACAGGGTGGGAGGTCTTTTCTCTCTCCCAAGCCCCTCGGCTCCCTTCCAAATCCTACCCCCCAGCGCCTGTGTTTGCCAAACACTAAATCTACCTACACCTGCCCCCTGCCCCCACCTCCCACCCTGGCTGCAAACGCGGCCCCTGCCCCCCAAACTTCTGGGCTGGGGAGAGGGAAGAGGGGAGGGAAGGTCTCCCCTGATTTTTCACAATAATTTTTTCCCAGAGTTTGGGGTTTTTTTAGTCTTGTCCTCATTTTGGGGGCATTTAGGGGGCTGGCTCCAGGGTCGCCATGACTCAGCCCGTGTTTTTTTGTATGGAATTGATGGTTGATTCTCTGTTCTCTTGAAATAAACCGAGGAAAATGACGCCTCTCTTTCGCTACTCCTTGCCCTCTCTCTCTGTGGCATTTGTGGGGTCCCCCCTGAGCCCCACTGTCTGCTTCCGCTTTATCCTGTTGACCGTCCACAGGCGGCTGAGGCCTGGGAGGGGCAGGAAGAGGAGAAACGGGGTTTCCCAAGACTCTGAACGGTGCCCCGACTCCTCTTGGTCCCGCTGGGGAAGATGCTTTGGAGAAAAAAGTCTTGAAGATTCTCCCTGTCCCTGACTGTCTCCCGAATCTCAGGGTGACAGAGGACCCGAGGTGGCCAGCAGGCAGCCCCTGTCCCACCCTGTCTGCCATTTTGTTGAGCCATTCTGTTTTCTTTAAAAAAAAAAAAAAAAAAAGAATTGGGTGCCAGTCTTTAAAAACCAGAGTTTCACATTAAAATCTGAATTTCTGGATTCTCTTGGGGGGAGAAAAAAAATCTCTGCCTGACAATGCCAGGTCCTCGTTTCCGGGTGGCAGCAGAGCTGAATGGGCGGCGGGGAGCTTCCCCCGCCAAGTCCCCAGGACTCGGCCCCGGGGTCGTTGCCGTTTATCATCCGGCTGGCATGTCGTTTTCTGTTTTTGTTGTTTGTGGAGTTGAAAGGAAAGGAAACATTTTCCTCGTGTCCCCCCACACCCGGCCTGGTTACTTCACTGCCATTACCTGCCTGGCGCTTGGAAGCTTGGGGAGGGTTTTGTCCCCGGAATTAGTCAGACTCCCTAGATGTCCGCTGAGACCTAACTTAACCGCCCCCAGATCTCCAGCAGGACAGTTCTGGAAGCTTCGGGAGGCAGGGAGCTGCTGTTTCCCGAGCAGCTCGTTCATGCCCGGCCATGTGTGTCCCCTGGAGGAGCCCGCTGGACCCTCGGCAGCCCTGGGGGTCCCTCTGCGGAGGAGGAGGAGGCCGAGGCTCGGGGGGGCGGGTGGCCGAGGTGGGTCTGTGGCCGGGCTTGCTGGCGCTGGAGCCTCTGTGAAAAGCTGCTGCTGTGGGGTTTTTCAACTATTTATGTTTTTCTTCCTCTTAAGCCAAGGGACCTTCTGTTTAGAGGAATGTTGCCCAGGGGCGCCGTGTGGAAAGTGCAGGAACAGGCGGTCCTCCCCGAATTCAGTCGGGAAACCATCGCCACGCTCTGGTCCAGGCCCCCGGGTTCCAGCCCGCACCGCCGGGCCCAGAGCAGCCGAGCCACACGTCCCAGTTTCCCGGGCGAGCGGCCTCCCGCTTCCCGCCTCGCAGCGCCGGCTCTCCCCGGTGCCCACAGGGACCACGGCGTCCCGGTGGTTCTGTGCCCGGAACTGAGCTCGGGCCCTGCCCCCCGGGGAGCCTCGCAGAGGGACCCCCCAACCCGGTCCCTCGGTCCAGTCTGTACAGGAATGAATGCCTGCGGGCCGCCATGGCCTCTGTGAGGGGGCCTGTGGTTTGGCCGGCGTAACATTAAAAGAAAAATGCACATGAAGGGATGTCCGAAGGTTCCAGAGAGGCACCGCCTGGCATGGTGGCCATCAAGCCACACGGGACCATCCGCACTTGAAATGGGGGGAGTCCAGACTGAAGTGTCAGATAGGCAAAGGGTTTCGAGGACTTGGTATAAGAGAATGTAAGATATCTAAGACATTTTTATACCGATGACATGTTGATCATATTTTGGATATGCTGGGTTAAATAAAATGTACGAAAAATTCACTGGTTTTGCTCTCCTTTTCTTACTGTGGCTTCCAGGCTATTTAACACTTCATGCCCAGAGGCTCACATTCTGTTCCGTGGGACGGCGCTGCCCTGGGCGCCCCGGCCCCGGTGCTGGGTGGGGGGTGCTGAGCGAGCGCTGCCCCTTGGACGGCCCCTGCCTCCGCTCTGCACTTAATGGGTGCTTCACCCCTGGGGTTGCGTGCGTGGCCCTACAGGCAGGAGCCCTCTGTGGCCTGTGCCTACGTCCTCGAGGAGCTTTGGGGGTTCTGGAACGCAACCCCTTCCTCCAGCATCTCCCTGACCTCGGCCACTGACTCACTGTCGCCTGTGCCTTTCGTGACTCATCACGCAGCCTGGCTCTGAGTTGGGTCCCTTGTCAGTGGGGTGAGTGACAGAGCCTGGGCTCTGGTGTCAGCAACGGGGCCGGGCCGGTGTCGGCCTCGATTCTTAGCACTTTCCCTATGGGCGGAAGCATTTTCTCTGAACTTGAACTTCCTCAGCAGTGCTGTGGGATGCCTGGCGCCTCCCTTCCATGGCTAATGTGAGGAGCAAAGGGCTCGGTGTGTGCCGGGCCCAAAAGACATGGCTCCTTGTCACCACGTCTAACCTGCCGCTGTCACGGGGTACCCAGAGACGAGCCCAGGTGGCTCGGACCCACCACAGAGACCCCTGAGGTGACAAGGTTGGCTTTCTCCCCACCCCAGCTGCTCCAGGAACCAGAAAGGGACAGACATGAGAAGGACAGAGGGCTGTTTTCAGAACCCTTTCTGGAGGGAGGATGAGCTCTTTACTGAGGCAGATGAGGAGGTCTAGTTGTCGGGCATCATGGCGAGGCGGGGGACCTTCGGAGCGGTCAGGTAAGGGGACAGGGCGGAGCTGGCGTAGCCCACGCTGTTGGGACCAGCTGTGGGCGTGTTGATGGGGCTGGAGGCAGAGGGCGGGGAGAAGGTGGTCAGTACGAGGCCACCCTCGTCCAGGGAGCGCTTGTAGGGGACCGGAGTGTCGTGGCGGAGGTCCTGGAGGGCCAGGTAGGCCTGGAATATCTGCGGGCAGAGCAGGGGCGCTGGAGGCTGGCTGGGGCCGGGGCTGGGCCTGGCCTGGGGGCGGGGGTGGGGGGGAGGCACGCAGCATGATGCTTAACTCTGGCCTGCGTCTGCTGGGAGGAAGGGACGCCTTCTTTCCCATTTGCCCAGGAGTCAGGGAAGGGGCTGGCGGAGGCCCAGGGGAGCTGAGTGACGGGGCGGATGTTGTACCCCCCCCACCCCCGACGCCTGCCCCGCAGAGGGTGCCCAGGGAGGGGCCCGTCCTCACCCAGATGAGGATGGAGAAGAAGGCGAAGGTGATGGCGGCCTTGGCGCTGCTGTTCCCCAGGAGGAACTGTTTGGGGGGCGAGTGCTGCCACTGGTTGGCCAGGAAGCAGAACCCCAGGAACCAGATGCCTACCCAGATGACTGGGGTCACAGGAGAGAAGAAAGGTGGGGTGGGGCTGGGGGAGCTGGCTCAGGAAGGGCCAGTCTGGGTCTCGCTGCGTGGCCGTGGCCTCTCCCTCCTAGCTCTCCGTGAGAAGTGCCACCGGAGCGGAGCTGCACCACCCACCGCAGCCACACGTGGCTGTTCACGTTTCAGTCAATTAAAAAAAAAATGCAGCCTCACGGCCCCACTGCAAGCGCTCAGGTCCACATGTGCCAGTGGCGCCCGTATTGGGAAGCACAGGCACAGGACATTCCCGCCCTTGCAGAAAGTTCTCAGGAGGACGATGGACTCAATGTCAGCCCTGAGATGCTGGGAATGGCCCTGTGTGGAGGAGGAGGATGAGGAGGGAGGCTTCTAGAACTGGCCTGGGGATCAGAAGACATGACCCTTACACTGAGTCTAAAGGGCGGAGTAGTGACTCCCTGGGCAGGAAAGGCAGGTGCCGAGGAGCTCTGAGAAGGCAGGGACAGAGCTTTGGGTCCCACATGGCCAGCGGGGCAGCAAAGGAAGGTGTCCTGGGCCCTCCCAGGAGCCGGGGAGGGCTGGGAGCAAGAGCAGGGAGGCTGTGGGCGGCGGCGCAGGGGGCTCACCAGCCAGGATGAAGTCCAGGAGCTGGAAGGCCGTCTTGAAGCGGGTGCTGGCGATGCGGTTCTCGTGGGCGTCCAGGGCCAGGAAGGCCAGGCAGCTGAGCAAGGACAGGAGGCCGGCGCCCACGGCAAAGCTGCAGGCCACGTGGTTGCTGTTGAGGATGCACCGGAGCTGCGAGGAGTCCGTCTTGTTCTGGTAGCCGTCGGTCAGCAGGGAGGAGAAGACGACGAGGGAGGAGACCTGTGGGCGGGGAGCGGGTCCCAGGGCCCTGGTGGAGCTTGCCGTCTCCCCAAGTCCCCTGGGTTCCCCGTCTGTGGGCTGGACCCTGCTGTCCAGCCACTGGGCAGTTCTGGCCCCGTCCTCCCTGGCACGTCCTCAGAGGCTCCAAGCCCTGTCCCTCCTGTTGCCCCTCACCCATTTTCTCCATCCTGGCTTGGGCCTCCTCCTCTCCCCCTGGGCCCTCGCCCCGGCCCCTCCTGGGCCTCCCTGCCTCCAGGCTCAGCCTCTCCCCTCCCGACCCCGGAGGGGCCTTTCCACACCTGGCCCTTCCCTGCTCACAGCCCCCCAGGGCTCCCCAGTGCCCCCAGGACAGAGCCCCAGCCCCTCAACCTGGCCTGTGAGGCCCTGTCTGGTCTGTGCTCTCCTCACTCACCCCGTGTCACCCACAGACCCCTTCGGCCACCCCAAACTGGTAGCTGTCACCAAACCCAAGCACCAACATCAGATACTTAGCAGAGTGCCCGGGACACAGGCCGAGCTCAGTGAATGTCTGCCCTCATGGAGGTTCTCTTCCTGCTGCCTGCCACTTCCTCCTCCCACCCAGCTTTGCTAATCACTATTCATTTTTTAAAATAAATCTGTGAGCCCTGGCTGGTGTGGCTCAGTGGATTGAGCACCGGCCTGCAAACCAAAGGGTCACCGGTTCGATTCCCAGTCAGGGCACATGTCTGAGTTGCAGGCCAGGCTCCCAGTTGGGGAGCACGTGAGAGGCAACCACACAGTGATGTTTCTCTCCCTTTCTTTCTCCCTCCCTTCCCCTCTCTCTAAAAATAAATAAAATCTTTAAAATGAATGAATTAATTAATTAGGGAAATGGTCCTAAAAAAATAGAGAAAAGTAAGGAGAGAAGTGTAACAAACACTCACGACCTGATTGTAGAGAACAGGGAAACTGAGGCAAATATGTTTTACTAGCTAGGAAGAACTAAGAGATTAGCCCACTAGGATGTTTACCCAAGTCAGAAAGAACACCCTGACCCTGGGACGAACTACCTCGCCAGCCGCATGTTTATGTAAAAGTGCTGTTCGTGCAAGAGTGACTTTTTTTTTTTTGTTATTTTGTATTAACGGCTGTGTCCCCCCACCCCTATTCCCGTGCGCCGTCTCTGTAAGCCAATAGCTAACTGCTAACTCTGCTTCTGTACAACGCTTGCTTGCTCGCGCCAAAACTCCCTATATAAGCCCCCAGTTGTAAGCGCCAGGGGCGACTCTCTCTGCAGCCCCTGTGGGCACTGTGTCTCCGGACACTCTGAGAGTTCGTCCCTGCGCAGGTAAAGATTTGGCCAATAACGTAGTATTTCTAAGCCCAGAAAGTCTCTAGTACTTGTACTCGCGATCGTGGGATATAACACTGATAAACATCCACTTTTTCCTTTTTAAAGCAAATACCTCACAGAGAGGGGAGCCCCGCCTCTGTCGCTGGAACGCACCGCGAGGAGCGCACTAGCGCCACGGCCTTCGTCTACGCTTGCCCTCCACGGCGTTTATTGATAAAACGCCACTGAAGCCTTCCGTGGGCACCAGCTCGTGCTGTCCTTACAACCACCCTAGGGTGTGGGTGTGACTAATAGCCCCGTTGTTCAGATAATGGAACTGAGGCACAGGGAGGATGAGGAATGACCCAAAGTCACTCAGTAAGTGCTCGTGCCTGGATTTGAACTGATCTGTCTGGTCCTTGAGTCTGCTTTAACCCCCTGCGATACTGCCTCCAGCTGGGCTGGATGCCCGGAGGGCAGTTTCCCATCAAAGCCCCAATTATTTGTCCCAGAGAGTCAGGATGCAGTGTGCGGAGGTCCCTGCCAGATACGGAAGGAACCGGTGTGATATGGGCTGGGTGGTGGGAATGGATGCAGGGGGGCTTCTGGATGAGGTGATGGCTGGAAGGTGGGAAAGTTGAAGGCACGGGGATGTTGCCAGGAGGGCAATAGGGAGCCACAGCAGGCTCTGAGCAGGGTCAGCTCTGGGTGCAGGAAGACCCCCTTTGGGGCCATGTAGAGACTAGAGATTGGAGGCCGGGAGGGGACTGGGGCCGGGGATGAGGGAGACAGACCAGATTTGAGTCAAAACCGAGGTCGCGGGGCTGCATTCAGGAGGAAATAGGGTGAGATCTGAACTGCACCTTGAAGAATGAGGAGCGTTTCCGGCAGCCAGAGGCGCAAGGGCACTCCCAGCAGGACGAACCTGCTAAAGCCAGAGGCTGCAGAGCAGGGCCCTTCTGGGGACCGAAGAGAAATCTGCTGCGAGGGATCCGGTGTGAGAGGAAGCTGGGAGAATGGGCGGAGGCCTGACTTCTGGCGGTTGACCACCAGACTGAGGGGCCTGGTGTGGGCAGCCGTGGAAAGTGCAATCTCTCACTTGGATCTAGTTACATGAATGGAGGGGTTGTGAACAGAGGCTGGCCAGGGTCCAACCTGGGAGTGGGAGCACATCTCGAGGGTCTCGATGGCTTGGAGGGGGCAAGACAAGAAGCCAATGGATTGAAGAGACCGCTGGGAAGGCCCAGGCCAGAAATGCGGAGGCCCGAGCTGAGCCTGGGGCTCTGGGGAAGCCAGAGATATTTAGGACGGAAAACTGGAGCGGGGGTGTGATTCATGTGGCGGTGCTGGGCCTGGAGTCGGGGAGCAGGAGAAGGGTAGAGGAATCCATTAGAATTTGAACTCTTTCTGGACAGGGTCCCTGTGGGGCCCTTCTGTCCCCAGCACCAGAATGGACCTCAGCAAATGCGTGCGGAAAGAGGGGATGACCTTGGGCCCTTCTTTGCTCTTGCCCTGAGCTCCCGAGTGCGGTTGGGGAGGCAAAGGATCAACCGCTAACCCCCTCAGCCCCTGTCCCTCCTCCTCGATCCTTTGTCTTAATGGCCTTCTCTGAATGACAACTACAACAACAGCGAGCCCCCCTTTTGTCCAGCACCTCAGCCCTGACCAGGGGTATTCACCTCCACTCTGCTTCGCGCTGAAGGACCGAGCCCATGGAAGCAGGGCGTGCTGTCCCTGTGGTCCGAGGCAGAGCCAGGCCCATCGATCATTTTTGAGCCCAGATTCATTCTACCTGCGTCACCTCCCTGAAGCCTCACGCCAGCCCCACGCGCACTAGATGGTACTAATTCATTTCTATTCACAGGTGATAAATTGAAGCCATTATGGGGGAGTGGAAAGAGCCAGACACAGCAGACTCCGCCAGCTGAGTGGCCTTGGGCAAATCACTCACTGCCCGAAACCTCAGTTTCCCAGCCTGTCTCTGTGCTGGGAAGAGGGGGCGTGCGGGGTGGAGGCCAGGCCCTAAGGAGGGTTCTCAGCCCTCACCCAGAGAAGAGAAGGAGTGTCCTCTCAAGGTCGGCCAGTGGAGGGAAGGGGTTGGCATCCAGCCCTCCCCGCTTCTAGGCTGGTGGGTTGTCTGTCCCCTGACCGCCAAACGCTTGGGCTGGGGCACTGGAGACGTGGGGAGGAGGCTCAGCTGGGCTAGAGGGACCCCACCCCTTGGAAGCCTGAGTCCAAACTGCCTTCCACACCCTCTCTGGCCTGTCCCCAGGGAGGGAGCAAAGATTCATCAGTTAAGGCACCAGCTGGCAGGCGGCAGCGAAGACAAGAGCACCAGCTGCCCAGAGAGTCCCTACTGAGGAGCCAGGCCAGGGGGGAAGGGGAGAGCCGGGCGGGAGGGAGGGCGGAGGCAGGCGGTGGGCAAAGTCTGTGACCAAACCGTCTGGCACGGCTGGCGGCCCCTCCCCCCCTTCCCCACACCAGTCCACACCAGCTGGGCCTTCTCCCTCGCCACCCGCCCTTCCTTCCGAAGCTTTGGAGGCATGCAGATCCTTCTGACTTGCTTGCCAGCTGGATGATGTCCTTGGTCAAGTCGTTCAACATCTGTGGGCCTCAGTTTCTCCTTGGGTCAATCAGGGGTAATAACGCCCATGTCAGAGGGTCATGGTGAAGAGCAGAAGAGGTCAAACCAGTGAGGAATCTGAAACTAGTATGTGGAATTCCTTTCTTCCCCTGGCTGAGAGTGACAAGGGACACGAGTCGCCATCACCCTAGGCACCCTGAAACCCACCTCTCTCCTCGCTCACATGTAATGATTTGTCCCAATAATAATTGCCATTTCAGCCCTGGCCGGGAGGCTCCGTGGGTTGCAGCGTTGTCCCCGTACACCAAAAGGTTGCCGGTTCAATTTCCGGTCAGGGCACATCCCTGGGCTGTGCACAGGAGGCAACCGATTGATGCTTCTCTTTCACATCGATGTTTCTCTCTCTCTTCCTCTCTCTCTCTTCCTCTCTCTCTCTCAAATCAATAACTACATCCTCGGGTAAGGATTAAAAAAAAACCCTCGCTATTTAACAAAAGCTTTCCGTGAGCCAGGCCTATGCTAATCAGTTTGGGGACATTAACTGGTTTCATTTTCACACAACCTTCCCGTGAGCGGGGTATCAGAGTCCTCTCGTACACGAGTGTACAGAGGTTTGGAGAAATCGGGTCCCTTGCTCAAGGCCACACAGACACAGGGGGACTCAGTAAGTTACCGAGAACCATGAGGCACCTTTGAGAATGGAAGGTGGCGCCACGGACAGCGATGCCGGGCCCGGCCCAGGCACACCGGGGGCATGTCACCCGAGGTGGGCAGCATGTGGCCGAGCCGGGTTTCCAGGCCAGGCCTATCTGATCTCCTGCCCACAGGTTCCAGGAGAGAAAGGAAGGGGATCCTCTGGATTAGGAGCCTGGGCTTGATCCAGGGAACCCCACCTTTTCCCATGACCCCCAACCAAGTCTCATCAGCTCCCTGGGCCTCAGTTTCCAACTCTGTCGAAGGAGGGGAATGGAGGTGGCCCAGCATGAAACCCAGAGACTGAAGCCCAGAGAGGAGCAGTGATTGGCCCAAGGTCACACAGCAGAGTTTGGGCTGAATGAGGATTTGGACCCAGGCGTCTTGATTCTTTGGGAACGTGGTGATGATTTAAAAAATGCCTGTATGGCCCTTGCTTAGCACAGTGACAGCCCAACATCTGGTACCTTAGGTCTAGAATGTTAGATATTCCCTTCCTACCTCCGTGTACCATTTTCTTCCTAGAGGCCCCAGCCCCTGCTCCTCTCCTAGTCCCTTGTCTGAAAGGAGGAAAATGAACAGGCTTTGGCACCTCACACACCCCGGTTTGAATCCTGGCCCTGCCTCCACCGGGTGACCTTAGCCAGCCCTGCTGGCCACGATGGGAATGTTCGCGATCTGACCTGCACTGCCCAGGAGGTGAGCCACCAGTCACATGTGGCTGTGGGGCACTTGAACCTGGGGAGTAGAATATTTTATTTTCATCGCTGTGCTTTCGCTGTGTCTAATGCACACCCACGGTTTTATGCGCATTATACACGGCAAAACACGGTAGACGGAGTGGACAGAGCCACATGTGGCTTCCCCCTTAGGGAGTACAGCCTTACCAAAGTGATTTAACTTCTCTCTCAGTTTTCTTATCTCAAAAACGGGGCTCCTAGCACCTATTAGGAAGCCTTGTTTCTTCCTATGGGAGTGATAAGTGCTCGGAACAGCTCAGGACAGACAGGGCCTACAGCAAGGTGCCCAGTGAACGGCGACTTCACTTATGAGTTCCCTTTTGCTTCTTTCTGCTCATCTGGCCCCGTCCTGTCCCCCACTCCCTGTGCGCTGCGTATCAGAGGGGCCAGACCCCCTCTTCCCTGTCCTCCATGGGGCAGCGGGGATGCAGGCGGGCCTCACCCCTGCGAAGATCCTCCCGACCGTCTTTGGCCTCTTCAGAAACTGCACGGCTTCGCTGTCGGCCAGGTCCTGGAGGCTTTCCGGGATGTGCATGGTGGCGGTCCGGCTTCTGGACCCCTGGGAGGGGGGAGAAGCGATGCTGGGCTCTCTTGCGGAGGTTCCAGGTCCGCCCTCGGGCTCGGCAGCTGAAAGACAAGACGGATGGTGGGAGGTCAGAGTCAGAGGCACGGGCGAAGGAGCTTCCAGGGGTCCCAGGAGTCAGGGGCATGCAATGGGGGGGGTCCTAGAAATGGGGTTGTGTGAGGTGCAGGGTCTGGTAGGGTTCTTAGGAGTTGGGCATGGAGTAGAGGGGCTGCTGGGGGCCCCTAGGGGGTGCAGGGTGAGAGGGTTGCTGAGGATCCTGAGTTGGGGTGCAGGGGAAGGGGGCTCCTGAGAATTCTGGAGGTAGGGTCACCAGGTGAGGGGGCAGCTGGGTCGGGGGGAGGGGAGGAGGTGCTGGGGAGGCGAGGCAATCCCAGGCAGGGAGAAGGGGTGGAGAGGGGGCTGGGACGGCGGACTCACGTCCCTGACACAGGAGCCCGAGGGCCCCCTTTGAAGGACCGTGCTCTCCCTGTGCGAGGACACTAGCGGCGTTTCCCAGGGAGGAGAGGTGCCGGAGCAGAACCCCTGGGAGATCCGAACCCGGGGAGCCCCTTTCCGGTTTGGGGTGACAGCACCCATAATGGAGAACCCAGGCAGGCCCTTATGCCTTGGGGGTCACTTCCTTAGAGTACAGGCCTCCCCTTGGAATTCAGCTTCATCTTCATAAAAGTGTATTTCCTCAAGTTGGGGGGTCTGGACCTCACACGTGTGGGGACTTGGGCTTAGAACAGCGCTGCCCGTCCCCTCAGACTGAGGAGGCCATGCCCCGGGCACTAGCTACCTTCTTAGAATCAGGATCTTCCCTTTACGGACCCTGTAATGGGGGTGGTGAGACCTGGGGGGACGCTTCCTGACAAAGGGGTGCCTACTCTGAGGGCCGGCCTGCGTCACCTGGGGGCCCGCTGTTCCTTCCGCCCACCCTCCCCATCCTGGTCCCTGGTGCCACCTCAGACTTCTTTTGCTTCCGCGTTTTCCCGCCTTTTCGCTCCTCCACAGCTGATTGGCTGTGCCCAAGTCCCGCCCCCTCTCTTTTCCCGCTTACTCAGTTGCAGACACGAGCGTGGGCGTGGCCAACGCGGACGTTGGGCCGGCCGCCGTTGGCAGACTGCACGCGGGAGCCCTACCCAACCCCATCCCTCTAGGGAGTCTCGCGCCTGCTCCCTCCCCTTCTCTTTGAAGCACGCAGCCAAGGAGACACTCCCGCTGCGCATGCGCCGCGCCCCAAACGAGGCTTGTAGTGGCGACCCACAAAATGCGCGTGCGCAGTTGAGACTTCATGAGAGAAGCGAAATGGACCGCGATCAGTGACCCAGGTTTTGCGCATGCGTCCTACTATTGGTTGAAGCCGAACCTCGGGGCCCAGGACGCCCTCCTGCACATGCGCAGGAAGCTCAATGACAGTCCTGCGTTGGCTAAGGTGAGGGTAGGGAGGGGGATTGCATGGCCAGGGGAGGGCGACCCTGCACCTTGTATGTAGCCTTTCCGAGCTTCTCTTACGCTCCTAATATCCACCTCATGTCCTAGATCCCGCAGAAACCAGTTGTACCACTTCAGTGTTTCTGGGCCCTCAAAACGCCCCAGGACCTAAGACCCCTGACCCTTCCCCAGGTCCCAGGTCAACCGAGCAGTGTTGGGAGGGGCCCGAGGCGGGCGGATGGGCTCTGCGCGCCGCCTTGAGTAGGGAGAGCTTTTGAAGGGAGGTGGATAGGGCGCTTTCCCCCCAGATGTCCTTTGACCCCTACCCGTACCCCTTGTTTAGGCTCCGGGGACAGAGGCTGGTCATGCTGCACGTGGCCCGGGGGGTCTGGGGATCCCGGGTCCGAGGATGGCCCCTTTCGCCCGCGCTCCTCGGGCCCGCCCGGGCCCTCTCCTCGCTGGCGGCCAAGATGGGGGAGTACCGCAAGATGTGGAACCCCACGGAGCCACGCGACTGGGCGCAGCAGTACCGGGAACGGTTCATCCCATTCTCCAGGGAGCAGCTGCTCCGCCTCCTGATACAGGTACCGCCCGTCCGGGGTCCAAGAGCTGGGGCCTACGACTCCCGGCAGGCCTTGCGGCCGCAGGGCCCTGCATGCTATAGAGGGCTGCCCTGGACCCTCCTGGGAGTTGTAGTTCCCGTTCCCCTTGCAGTCCCAAGTGGGCGGGAAGTGAGTTGGCATGTTAATAGGAAGACCTCTCAGATGCAAATATAGCAGCGATTCCCGACTCTACCTAGTTCTGGGAGCTTTAATAAGCACTTTCTGGGCCATGGGTTTTCCCTTTGTAAAACAGGTATAATAATCCTCCTCATCATTAGTCTTACTACTACCTAATAATGATGATTATACCTACGAAGCTATAACCATAATTATCATCACATTGTTTGAGCTCTTACTATATGGCACTGTGCTAAGCATTTTCCACGTATTAGTTGAGTCGTCAGAACAAGCCAATAAGAGAGGTACCACCATCACCCCTGTTTTATAAATGAATGCACGGAAGAGGGGAAGGAAAGTGACAAGCATAAATAATTCGTTATATACACGTGCCCTGCCGTCAGACAGGCCTACACTGGAGTCTCAGTTTCTATCTAGACATTATGGCCCTCAGCAGGTGACTTCCCTGAGCCTCATTTTCCCCCTCTGAAAAACGGGGGTTATTACCCCACTGGCCTCTGCGTCTCTGGAGGATGACAGCACCGCAGGCGCTGTGTGAGTGCTGGCGAGTCTGTCAGAGCGAGAGCTTGAACTCCCAGCTCTTTCAGTAATCTGCTTTTCACTGTATTGGGTTACCTCAGCTGCTTGGTCTATAAAATTAACACCCTCCCCCAAACAAAACAAAATTTTGAAAAGCCCAGAGCTTTGACTTCCCCGGAAAGAATTCCTCCCTGTGAGGAAGGGGAAGGAGGCCTAAAGAGCAGTTTTGCTTCCTGAGGTGACAGGAATTCCACTCCAGTCCTGTGGAGAAGGCAGCTTTGGAGGAGTTCTCGGCCCACGTGGACTTCTGCACCTTGTTTCACTACCACCACATCCTGACCCGGCTGCAGGTGAGGACGGGCCCCTCCTTCTCTGTGAGGCTTGTTTGCTCATCCATGCACTCAGCAAGAGTTCCCTGTGCACCTACATGGAACCTGGCCCTGTTTTAAGCCCTGGGGATGCTGTAGTGAACAGGACAGATGAAGTCACACCCTCCGGGAGGCGGCATTCCAGTTGGGGAGACGATAAATAAACGAGAAATAGAGCACCCAGAAGTGATGAATGCTGCGAAGAACAATGAAGCAGCGATTGGAGCAGATTAGGCAGGGATTAGAGGGATGAGATGGGGGCCTGTTTTAGACGGGGTGGTCAGGTAAGGCTTCTCGGATGAGGAGGTAAGCTAAGACCTGAGTGAAGAGAGGGAGTGTGCTGCCCTGGCCAGGTGGCGCAGTTGGTTGGAGCTTCATCCGGTGCACCAGAACGTTGAGGGTTTGATTCCCGGTCGGGGCTCATACCTGGGTTTCCACTATGATCCCGGTTGGGGTACAATGTTTTTATCTCTCTCCCTTTTCTCTCTAAAATCAATAAACGTATCCTGGGGTTTCAGAAAGAAGAGAGAGAGGTGGGGGGAGTATGCCAGAGGGAGAATGTCCGCAGGAGGACATTCCAGGCAGAAGGAAAAGCAAGTGCAAAGGCCCTGAGGTGAGCAAGGGCCTGGAGTGTTGGAGAAACAACAGAGGGACCCTGTAGCCGAAAGGGAGTGAGCGAGGGAGAGAGGGCGGAAGATGAGAGCAGAGAGGAAGTGGGGCAAACTGTGCCTGGCCTTGTGGGCTGTGATGAGGACTTTGCTTTTAGTCTATGGGAGCTGGGAGCCCCAGGAGGGCTCTGAGCAGAGGAGGGGCGGGAGCTGAACACGTAGGTGTTCACGGGTTCCTTCCGGCTGCTGTGTAGGGAACAGGCTGTCGGAGGCAGAGAGACCTAGTAAAGAGTCTATTATGTTCGTCCAGGCGAGAGGTAATAGCAGCCCTGACAAGAGTAATAGCAGCGGGAGTGGTGGAAAGCGGTCAAATGCTGGTAATGGCTGGAAGGCTTCCGCGTTCGGCTGTGTGGGCAGGGTGACGAGGGAAAGAGGAGGCCGCGGTGCCTCCAGGGGCTCCGGCCAGCTCCCCCAGAGGGACGGAGCTGCCATTTTCTGGGACGCGGAGGCCGGGGCAGGGGCGGGAGGCAGATCTGCAGGGAAGATTGAGAGCTCAGCTTTGGACTTAGGAATGTGAGCTGCCTATCAGACAGCCAGGTGGAGAGATGTGGACTTGAATGTGGAGTCTGGAGGTCAAGGGAGGGGTCTGGGCTGAGAAGCAATCCTGGGAGGATCTAGATGGTACTAAACGGTACCATGAGGGGAATGAGCTGAACCACGGAGGGTGCCAGCCTTGAGGTCAGGAAGGGGAACTGGAACTGGGGAGGAGGCTGAACAAGGAGCAGCTGGAGAGAGAAGTGGAACCCCAGGAGAGAGTGGTGTTGGAAGATACATTTCTTTTTTTTTTTTAAAGATTTTATTTATTTATTTATTTTTAGAGAGAGAAGAAGAGAGGGAGAGAAACATCAATGTGTGGTTGCCTCTCATGCTCCACCCAGGCATGTGCCCTGACTGGGAATTGAACCAGAGACCCTTTGGTTCGCAAGCCGGCGCTCGATCCACTGAGCCACCAGCCAGGGCAGGAAGATAAATTCTTAGCATCCTCCTCCTTCTCCTGCCTGGGTCCTGCCTGTGTTGAGGGTCCCCAAGACCACTCTCCGATTCATTGATTTTCTAGAGGGACTCCCAGAGCTGAAAAAAGCTGTTATGTTCACAGTCATAGTTTATTACAGCGAAAGGATCGTGAAAACATTAGCAAAGGAGAAAGGCGAGGGGGCAGGGTTCAGGAGAGACCAGGCGAGAACTGCCACTTGTCCTCTCCTGGTGTTGTCACATGAGCCACTCATGATATGTGACGACACGTGTGGAGTATTACCAGCCAGGGAGGCTCACCCAGGCTTTGCTCAGGGTTTTTATTGGAGGCTGCTCACGTAGGCCTGGCCGGCCGCCCGTATGGCTGCCCTAGTTACTCAGTCTCCAGCGCCTCCGGAGGTCAGCTGCCATCAGCCCCATTTGCAGAGGCAGAAACCAAGGCCCAGTAGGGCCCGGGAAGGGCCCAGGATTGCACAGGTCACAAGCAGCAGAGCCAGGATCGGTGTCCCTGTCCACCTGCCTCCAAGCTCTGCCCCGGGTGTCGCAGGAAGGAGTCAATGAGCCCAGCACAGGGCGAGCACGCAGCAAGGAGGGGCCGTGGTCCGTGCTGCTATTGAAAGCAGAGAGGGGCCCTGTAGGAGGATGTCGCAGTGTGCGGTGAAGGGTGAGCTCAGCAGACCTGGGCTTCCAAACCCTGCACATTGCAGACAAAAGACTGACCATTGATAGGCTTCTGGGAGGGAACCTCTAAGTCCTTGGGGTGTCCTGCCTGATAAGAGTGTCTTGGTTTACCCAGGGCCTTGGGCCACACGGGATAGTCTGTGCCAGGGACGTCAAACTCATTTTCATGGGGGGCCACATCAGCCTCGCGGTTGCCTTCAAAGGGCCAAAATAATTTTAGGACTGTGTCAATGTAACTACTCCTTAACTATTAAGGAGTTGAAATGACATTCAGCCCTTTGAAGGCAACCACGAGGCTGATGTGGCCCCCGGTGAAAACAAGTTTGACACCCCTGGTCTATGCTGAGAAGGAATTGCCCTTGTTCAGAGGCGACCCTTGTTCCCTTAGTCAAACAGGTGACCTTGGCAGGTGACCTCTCTCCGCTCCTCCTTTCCCTTATTCATTCATTCATTGAATTTGCTCAGTAGATATTTATTGAGTACCAACTGTGCCCCCCAAATGGTTCCAGGCCCTGGGACACAGCAGGGAGCCTGACAGCTGGGTGTGTCTGCTTCCTTCGGTCATGTTCTGGGGGGGGGGGGGTAGGCAGACCCTCAACAAGGTGAAGGAGGAGAATGTGTTAAATGCTAAAGTCTAAGGAGAACGTTGCCAGGCGAAGTATGGGATACCTCATTTATTCATTCGCTACTGTTGCCATAACAGATTACCACGAACCAGTTGGCTTAAAGCAACAGAAATGTCTTCTCTCAGAGTCCAGGAGTCCAGAAGCTGGGGGCAGATTAGTTTCTTGTGGTGGCTGTCGGGGGGCGATCATCCCAGGCCTCTCTCTTAGCTACTGGTGGCCGCTGGCACTCCTTGGCATTCCTTGGCTTGTGGACACATCACCCCATCTCCACCTTCACATCACTGTCTTCTCTGTGCCTCTCTATGTCTTTTCCTTCTCGTGCCAGGACCCTCTCATTGGATTCAGGGCCCGCCCTTATCCAGTATGATCTCATCTCAAGCCGTTCCTTAATTATACCTGCAGAGACTCTTTCCAAATGAGATATTTGGAGGCTCTGAGAGAATGTGAATTTTTAGAGGGCACTATTTAACCCCCTCTACCCAGTTAAATTTGAATTTCTGATAAGCTATGAAAACGTTTTTAAGTGTAATTATGTCCCATGCACATGCAATACAGCCCTCAAATATTGCGTGGGACACACTTAAACTGAAAATGGTTTGACATTGATTTGCAAATCACATTTAATTTGGTGTCCTGTGTTTTATTTTAATTTATTGTATTTATTTTTGCCTAAATCTGGTAATTGATTAATGAGAAAAAGAAGGCGGAGGTGTTTTGCAGTTTGAGGTAGGGTGGTCAGGGAAGGCCTCACTGAGGGTTGGCGTTTGAGCAGAGACCTGAAGGAGGCAAGAGTGAGCCACGCGGAGAGCTGCAGGAACAGTAAGTGCAAAGGCCCTGCGGCAGGAGTGTAGGAGGAACGGCAAGGAGGTTGGTGGGGCCAGAGCTGAGTGAGCGAGGGGGACAGAGCTGGCTGTAGTGAGGGGCATAGATGGCCATGGAGCCAGATCCTGCAGGGCCGTGTGGGACACCGTGAGGACTTCGGGTGAGGTGCAAGCCAAGGGCCATCCCTGAGCAGTGAAGGGACAGGAGTATTACAGCAGGCGCCCTCTGGTGACCGTGTGGGGAACAGCAGGGTGGGGATGGAGGATGGGAGCAGGGAGACCTGTCCACCTCGGGCACCACAACATTCTGGGGGTATAGGTGGCTCAGACAGGGGTTGAGAAATTGTTGGATTCTGGATCTGTTTGAACGTGGTGCCACCAGGATTTGCGGATGGGTTGAATGTGTGAGAAAGAGGTGTCCAGGGTGACCAGAGACTTTGGGCCTGAGCACCTAGAAGGGTGCACTGGGCCTCTTCTGAGCTGGGGAGGGTGGCGGGAGGAGCAGGTACGGGACATAGTGGGTTTGAGAGGAGGCACGGAGGGGCCGGCTGGCCATCTGTGTGGGAGTGTTGAGTAGGCTGTTGGCTGCGTGAGTCTGGAGCTCAGGAAAGACTTCCCGGACTGGAGACAAGTCTGGGAGTCCTCAGGAGACAGATGGTATTTGAGGTCCCCAAGGGGATGCTTGTGGGTAGAGAATGACAATGGCCACAGAGGCCCGGGGACGTTTTTCATTCTTTAAGCTGGCATCTGTGTGAGGCCCTGGGCATCATTAAGGAGCCAGCTGGAACCTGCCGCCTGCCCTCAGGGAGCCGAAGTCAGCTGGTGGGGACAGTTGTGAACCAGACGCTCTTTCCCAGTGAATGGAGAGATTCAGACTGTCAACTGGAAGGCCACGCTCTCTGCGAGCGGCTAGCAAAGCTGGCCATGGTTTCTGTGCCAGGGTCCATGGCGCCCCTTTCCCTAGCCAGCGGCTGCCTCCTAGCGTTGCCCCTATCCGCATGTGCTGTTACGTTTGGAATCATGGAAATGAAGTAAGATTTTCAAATTCTGTTCCTCAGTCGCATGTACCATGTGGCAAGCCCTCAGTAGCCACCTGTGACCCACGGCGACCTGGTGGGCGGGGCTGATCCCGAGGTTCCCATCCCTGCAGGGAGTTCCATTGGGTGGTGCTGCTCTGTACCCTTTATTTCCATCCGTGGGTAACAGACGGACAGGTCTCCAGCATGAGTGGTGCCTCTTAGGCCTGGCACCCTGGTGCCGTGCCCACCTTGCCCAGCTGCATGGGTGGCCCTGCTCAGCCTGGGCAGTACAGGGAGGCTCCCAGGGAGTGACACGGGAGCCAGAGTACAGTGGCGGAGTAGGAATTCAGTAGTGGAAGGGGAAAGAGGTGGGTGGGGGTGTGCGGACAGGGAGAATCTCCCAACAAAGTCCCTGGGGCCGGTGTGCCGGGGCCCAGGGAGCAGTGATGTCGGGCGCTGGGAGAGCCTGCAGCCACAGTGCAGAGCGTGGTCCTTCCTGAGGGCGCTGGGAGCCTCAGAAGGGTTTTGGCAGGAGGTTGACGTAGCTGGATGTGTGATTCCTGATATGCCACTTCCCAGCTCTGGGAACCTGGGCAGCCACTTAACCTCTCTCTCTGTGCCTCAGTTTCCACCTCTGTGCATGGGGCTAACAAAAGTCCTGTTTTCCGTTGTGAGAGCGCTTCGGACGGTGCCGACGCGGCGTTAGCGCTGCGTGAATACGCGCCTTTCTCATTTGTTACTGTTGTTGTTCTCGTTTGCTGAGTCCCTCCGGCTGCCGTGTAGGGAACAGATTAGCAGGGATGGGGGGCCGAGGGGGCTTGGGGACACCATTGAGAAGGCTGCTGGACTTGGCCAGGCTGGAGGGAGGAGGCCGTGGTGGTGTGGACCGGGAGGAGAGGGCTGGGCGGAGCGGTGATCAGCATGGAGGTGGAATGGGGTCGGGTATTGTACCAGGGAAGGGAGCAGCTGGGGTCATCTGCAGCACCCGGGTTTCTGGCTCGAAGCCCTGGTGGATCTGCAATTCCCAGAAAGGGATCTGGCTCACAGCAGACATTAGATGAATGCAGATTTCTCTCTCCTCCAGCCGCGAGAGTCCCTCACTCGCAAACTTGCAGCTTGGCCGCGGCAGTGGGATTGCTCAGGGTCACTGAATGAGCGCCCACGTGGCCTGGGGGACCTGCTGTCACAGGCCTTCGCTCTGGCCCCTACGTTCTGTCCTTGGTCAGCGCGTCCCCCGCCCTGGGAGTTAATTCAGGAGGATTAGCTGGGCCTGACTGTCCCTGCGTCATCTGGCTCCTGGCTCGGTTGTTTCTGAGGCCCCTGCCCTCCCCACCTCCAAATCCATGCCCAGGCCATTCCTCCCACTCGGAGTGCCCTCTCCTGTTTCCTTGCACTAATTCCGTCACACCTGGCCTAACCCACTTGCTCCTTAAGGCTCCCTCCCCTGAGAGACACTCAGAGGAGGGGTTTAAGGACTTGTTTTATGGAGGGGTGATCTCCCTCTGAGGCTCGCTCTTTGGTTTGGGACAGTCATATGTCATCCTGAAACTCAATCTCTCCTCAAGCAAAATAGGCTAGGCAATTGCAAGCTCACTCACTCTTCCAACAGCTTTTTGGGGGTGGGTGGGTGGGTGGGTGGATAATGTGAGGTGGGCAAGGCAGAACCTGGTTCTACAGGGACCTTGAAGGTTCTGGAAGGATTCTGGAATTTATTCCAAATGCAACAGGAAGCTGTTGGAGGGGTAGGGTGTGTGCTGTGTTTATAATCTAAACAAGCACTTTGTGACGGCTGGTGGAGAGTGGGTCCGAAGTGGCGCGAGCAGGTGCAGGCAGAGCAGCAGCCCAGTGCGGCTGCGCAGGTGCCGCGCGGAGGTGGCTTGGACGGGAAGGTCGCAGTGGGATGGAAGGGTGGAGGGAGTCCAGTGACTCAGAGGTTAAAGGAATCCAGATGCCTCCAAGGTTTCTTTCTTTCTTTTTTTTTTTTTAAAGATTTTATTTATTTATTTTTAGAGAGAGGGGAAAGGAGGTGGAAAGAGAGGGAAATAAACATTGATGTGTGAGAGAAACGTTGATCGGCACACCTGAACTGTAACCCAGGCATGTGCCCCGACTGGGAATTGAACCAGCAACCTTTTGGTCCACAGGCCCAGGGCAAGGTTTCTGATCAGAGCCTCGGAGTGGGTAGTGGCACCATTTCCTGAAAGGAGAAGACTGGGGGCGGGTGGTGGGGGTGGGGAGATGAAGCCTTTTCCTTGGGCGACATTAGAGGCGAGGTGTCATTAGGCGTCCAAGTGGAGAGGGTCAAAGGGCTCATTGAACCTAAGAGTCTGGCACTCAGGGGAAAAGCCAGGGCTGGTTGCAGGGGCACCAGTTAGAGACAGGAAATGCAGAATGGTGGTTTTGTGGGAAGGTTGGGGGTGGGGGTGTGATCTGTGGGCTTGGCTTGCTGGATTTGAGGTGACTGTGATATCCAAAAAGAAGTACCAGGCCCTGGCTGGGTGGCTCAGTTGGTTGGAGCGTCATCGCTGTACACCAAAACGTTACGGGTTTGATCCCCGGTTGAGGCACATACGGGAGGCAACTGATTGATGTTTCTCTCTTATATTGTTATTTCTGTCTCTTAAAAAAAAAAAAGGAAAGAAAAAAAAAATCAATGAAACATACCTTTTGGTGAGGATTTACAAAATACAAAATATCTCGTTAAAAAAAATAAATATCAAGTAGAAAGTTTGTGTGAGGTCATGTAGCGGCTTGGCCGCTGCAACAATCAGACCTCACAATCGGATGATTTAAAGGGGATGGAGGATGATTTTTCTCCTACTCAACAGCCCTGTGGAAAATGGGCCAGGCCGCGTAGGCTGCCCTATTCCACAAGAGGGTATGTTGGGACCCAGGTTCCTTCCATCTTGTTGCTCTGCTGTCCCTTAGGGCACTGTCTTCATCACTGTGTGGTCACAACTGGGTCACGGGTAGAACAGTGTTCTACACTGGCAGAACGAGGAGAGAGTGGAAGGTCTGGGGGGCAAGAAGTGAGGCAGAAGTTACACCCATCACTTCTGCTCACATTCTATGGATGAAACCTTAGTTTCCTGGCCACACCTAGCCTCCAGGGAGGCTGGGAAATGGAGTCTCTCTGGGCAGTCTGTGTCCACCTTCACTTCCGTTCCTGTGGGAGAACGGGAGAAGGGATGCTCACGCACTGGAATCAGGATTAGGTCTGGGGCTTGGAGGAGAGGTCTGGACTGGAGGTGTGAGCCGGTAGTTATCTGCAAGAGAGGGTGTTTAGCCCTGACCGGTGTGGCTCAGTGGGTTGGGCGTCATCCCGCAAACCCAAGGGTCGCCGATTTGATTCCCGGTCAGGGCACGCGCCTGGGCTGCGAGCCAGGGCCCTGGCTGTGGGCGCACTAGAGACAGCCAGTCCATGTTTCTCATGCACATCAGTGTTTCGCTCCCTCGCTCTCTCCCTTCCTCTCCTCTCTCTAAAAATAAATAATAAATAAAATCTTTTAAAAAGGGCATGGGAATGGTGAGGCCACGTAGAGCATAAAGTAGGGAAGAGGGGTACCCCATCATTTAAGGGGTGGGGCCAGAAACACCCTGACATGTACCCACGACCCCCTCATGCTGTGACCGCCTGTTTTCCTTCTCTCTGACTCTCTCCTCAGGCCTTATATGACCCCATCAACCCCGACAGGGAGACCCTTGACCAGCCTTCACTAACGGACCCCCAGCGTCTGTCCAATGAGCAGGAGGTGCTTCTGGCGCTGGAGCCCCTGCTGGCCCAGGCCAACTTCTCCCCGCTCTCCGAGGACGCCCTGGCCTATGCGCTGGTGGTCCACCACCCTCAGGATGAAGTCCAGGTACCTGTCTTCCAGAGGAGAACCAACACTCCCAGGAGGCCTGGGGGCAGGCCTGGGGCCTTTGGGAGGCAGAAGCCGCTGGGAGTTGTAGTCCTCAACACAGGACACCAGCCCAGTAGCGCCTTTGGTGAATTAGAAAGAGACACCTCTTTCTCAGGTCACTTCACTGCCATCTGTTGGAAAACTAGCATAAGATACGGATCTTCTTAGAACTAAAGACTTTATTGCCGTCTGCCAGAAAATTGTCGTAATTAAGAATACAAAATGCTCATTTTTCAAGTCAACACAATTATAATAGAACTACCAAATTCTCCCAAATTTCCACATTTTTGTGACTTTTAAGAGCTACTTTTTATGAAGGACATATTTTATCGTCCCTGAAATTGAGATATAGTTTCATTGGCAATACATTTTCTCCTTTAGTTGCTTTACAAAATCATGGAGTGGCCGAAAATCAGTGGCATCTCAGAGCCACGGAACGCGGCAGCACCGACCAGCGTGTGCATCGCGCCGCCCCTGTGCAGTGTGCCACCTGGGCCCCCGTACGGGGGTGCCCTGCCCGGACACGGGCTCTGGCCAGCCTGGGAGAGATGGCGACAGCGCTGAGGGCGAGGACGTCTTATTTCAGGATCTCGCCCTCACACTGCAGCCCATGCTCAGCTGCCTCCGCTTCCTTTGTCCCCCTTGGCAGGTGTCAATAAATTTGGATAAGTACATCTACATGCAGTTCTGGGCCCTGGGCCAGAGAGTCGGACAGATGCCTCAAAGGTCCAGCGTGGGCTCCAAGCGTCGCTTCTTCCTCAAGTCATCCCCCGCAGTGAGGTGAGGCGGCCCTTGTTCCCCAGGTGCAGCAAGAGGGAGCAAGGTTAGAGTCAAGAGGGGACTGACAGGTCAGTGCCTGGATCTGGGTGTCTGGGGCCCGGGCGGGAAGTTGAGAAAGGGGGGAGGGACGAATCATCCAAACGCTGGTTTTTCATCCCAAGGGAAAGTAGGAACTACAATTCCCCAGGGAAGAGAAAGGGAAAGGACATTTGTCCCATTTTCCGAACGAAGGAAACTGGGCTCGGAAAGGAAAGGCCACATTCTGAAAAAGCTGCGCAGCCAGGACTCTGATGAACAGAACTTTTTTAAACATTTTTTTATTTTAGAGAGAGGGAAAGGGAGGGAGACGAACATTGATGTGAGAGAGAAATATCAATTGGTTGTGTTTCGTACATGCCCCGACCGGGGATCAAACCCACAACCCAGGCACATGCCCTGACCAGGAATTGAACCAGTGACCTTTCGGTTTGTGGGATGATGCTCAACCCCCTGAGCCACAGCAGCTAGGGCAAACATCTTTCTTAAGATTTTATTTATTTACTTTCAGAGAGAGGGGAAGAGAAGGAGAAAGAGAGGGAGGGAAACATCCATGTGTGGTTGCCTCTCATGCGCTCCCCAACTGGGGACCTGGCTCACAACCCAGGCATGTGCCCTGACTGGGAATTGAACCAGTGACCTTTTGGTTCGCAGGCTGGTGCTCCATCCACCGAGCCACACCAGCCAGGGCCAAACATCATTATTTTTAACGGAGGAGATTCAAATGCAGAGTAGGGCCAGGAGAGCCAGAACTGCTCACAGGCAGCCAGTGGGCCTGTGCCAGTCTTTCTGGGAATCAGTTTATCGAATATGGTCACGAATCCAAAAAAACCAAACCAAAACAAAAGACAAAGACAAAGAACCCCTTATGGCCCTTAAACCAGTAATTCCACTTCTAGGACACCCTTCCAAGGAGATATTTATACTTGCGGAGTGTGCGTTTAATTACCCGTCTCTCCGATGCACTCTAAGCTCCACAAAGGCAGTGATTGATTCATTGTCTTGTCTCTCCAGAGCTTCACAGTGCTCCCTGGCGCCGAGCAGACACTCGGAAATATCTGTAGAATTAGAATTTGAAAATTAACTAGACAAAAGAATTTCATTCAGTCCTGGCTGGTGTGGCTCAGTGGATTGAGTGCGGGCTGCGAACCAAAGGGTTGCTGGTTCGATTCCCAGTCAGGGCACATGCCTGGGATGCGGGCCAGGTCCTCAGTATGGGGCGTGCAAGAGGCAACCACACATTGATATTTCTCTCCCTCTCTTTCTCCTTCTCTTCCCCTCTCTAAAAATGAATAAAGTCTTAAATTTAAAAAAAAAATTTTTTCATTCAGTTTCGCTTTGATCAAGCACAGAAAATCAGATGCATCCCACGTGTCCAATAATAGGGGATTGTGTTATATAACTGATTCCCTAATGTTGGGCACTTAGCTTATACCTGCCTTTACTCCCACTGTTGTCGAGCAGCCTTTGAAGTGCCCGTGTGACTGCAGAGCCAGAGAGAGTGTCCCAGGGCTGGGGGGGCTCCTGGGGCGGGCCCGACCACACTGGCACTGTCTCCATCCATCAGGAGATACTTTAAGCGGGTGGTGCTAGCGGCCCGGACGAAGCAGGGGCACCTGGTGCTGAAGAGCTTCAAGGACACGCCCTTGGAGGGCCTGGAGCAGCTGCTGCCTGAGCTGAAGGTGCGCACGCCCGCCCTGCAGCGCGCCCTGCTCAATCTCACGCTCGTGGTCTCGGGCGTGGCGGTGTTCGTCAACGTGGGCATGGTGGTGCTCACAGACCTCAAGGTGGGCACGTCCCTGCTGCTGCTGTTCTTCGCTGCCTTCATGGGCCTGCGGGCCTCCAAGGTGAGCGGCCGCTCCACGCCCCCTGGGTTCCTGCTTCACTCCTTCCCTTGTTTCCTTTCCTTTCCTTTGGCCTTCCTACCTCCCCTCCCTCTCTCCTCCCACTGCCTTCCTTCCTTCCCTCCCTTTTCTTTCTCTCCCTCCCTTACTTACTCAATACAACCTTGGTCAGGTTTCTCGATCTCTCTGTGCTTCAGTTTCCTCATCTGGAAAGTGGGGATAGCAGTGAGACTCACCTCGCAGATTTGTTGCAAAGATTAAACAAGAGAATCCATGAATAGCGCCGGGCGCAGCGCCTGGCGTGTGGTAGGTGCTACCTTTGTGTTCTCAGCTACAAGCTGAGCGCTGGCTTTGAGAGGCACTCGGGCGGGTGGTGGGTGTGTGTTTTAGACCCAGACTGCCTGGGTTTGAATCGCGCTCCACTGTCTTCCAGCTGTGTGACCGCGATAAAGATGCATAACCTCTCTGTGCCTCGTCTGCGGCATCTGCAAAGTGGGGATGCCCACGGGACCTGACTCGTAGGGTTGTTGTGGGGATTGAATTAATCACCACGCCTGGTGCATACAACAGAGCTGGACAGTACAGAAGTTTCTATGTGAGAGTTAGCTGTTGCTGTTGTTATTATTACTGCCACCTACCTGGGCTATTGTGCCCTCTGAGTGTGGCCTTCCCCATCCTGGCCAGGGGTCACCATCATCGGGGGAAGCTGTTGTATTGTTGTCATTTCACTTATTTCGTTGTATTCATTGGTTGATTCTTGTATGTGCCCTGACTGGGGAACGAACCTGCAACCTTGGTGTATCAGGATGACACTGTAACCAACTGGGCCACCTGGCCAGGGCCAGGGGAGCTGTTTTATGAATGTAGTGTCCTGGGCTCCAGCCCAAATCCGCTGAATTGGAAACTTTGGGACTGGGGCCCAGGAAACTATTTTTAACACACTTCCTTCTTGATTCTACCCCATGGGAGTGCAGGGCAGGCTGTAACGGCCAGGGGACGGGGTGGGTGGGGGTGTGTGTGCGACACCCAGCTTGTGCTTTGCTGGCCGAGCTGTGAGCTGCGTGCCCTGTCGTGATGCTGGGCCGGCCCCCAGGGGCTGCCTTGCACTGATCCCCCCCCAGGGCTGGCGCTGGCCCTGGGGTGTGGATTGACGTGGGGCGCCTGTTGTACTCCATCCTTCACTCGCTGCTTCATTGGTTTGCAAGCTGTTTTCAGCCATCCCAACGGGCTTTTAGGAAGACTGGTAATAAATTCCACAGATAACAGCCAGGCTGTGCTGGCGGAGACGGGGCAGGGCTGGGGAAGGGCACAGGGAGCCGTCCCTAAGACCGGGGATCAGGTGGGATTGAGGGAAGCTTTGAACGGGAGGACTGAGCCTGGCGGAGGAGGGGTGGGCGAGCACGGCTTGGGGGGCACGGCTTGGGGGAACTCGCAGGGCTGGGGTCGGGCATGCAGGGTGACGGGAGGCCCCGGAGGGGTGGCAGGGGCCTCGCATGCCAAGGTAGGGCCCTGGGCTTTATCTTCTGGGCAGTGGGACCCATGAAAGGGTTGTAAGCATGAGAGACGCCTGACCCTCGGGCTCCGAAGGGTCCAGTTTAAAGCCCAGTTCACGAGTTAATTTAGTGCATCCATTAAATGTTTTCCCACGCTCCCGGCTGAGCCTCCGAGCCGAAAATGTGGGCCCTCCCCAGCCTGGTGCAGCCGCCCCCTCGCTGTGCATGCCTGTTCCCTCCTGGGAGGCACTCCTAGATGGCTGTCTCCACTGCAGGCTCTTCTCCCAGTCCCCAAGGCCCTGTCCCACCTGCCACCTGGAACGCCCTAACCTTTCCAGGCATACCTCGTCCCCATTGAGCTCCGCCTCCATCTTCCCCAAGCTCCCTTCTCTGGAGTTCCCACCCCTGGACAGAAGATCAGATCAGACACGGGGAGGGGGGTACCGCTTTTGCTGCAGGATGCGCGCCCCTCTTTCTTTGTCCTCAAAGAGCTCATCCACTTCCATGGTTCCCCCAAGCCGCTCTAGGTCGGGGTGCTCTGTGCTCAGCCTGGAGCAGCCCACTCGGCCAGGCAGAGCGTGGCGTCCCCCATCCCCTCCTCCTCCCAGTTCTTCATCTGTTGTCCCCCCACTCACTGGCTGGGCCCCTGGAAGCTGCCCTCGCCCTGCCCCCAAATCCATCCGTCTGCCGCCTGTCCTTGCTGCTCCCTGAGTCTCTGCGGTCTCCTCCCCTCTGGTCCAGCCCCGGCTCAGACCTTCCTTCCAGCCTCTGCATTGGTCCCCTCCAGGCCACCCTGATGGCCCCAGACTGACCCTGCTCCCATGCCCACAGCCTAGCATCAGAGGCCCTGTGTCCCCAGCTCCCTCCAACACAATTCTACGCTTCAGCTCCACCAGAATATACTGGTAGCGCCTCTTCCCTCTGCTCCCCTTCCCTTCTCTCCCTTCGCATAGGCTGTTCCTCCTACACAGAAGTCCTTTCCCCCTTACTGGGCAGACCGACCCCGCTCGCCCACTCTGGAAAGCTTCCCTAGACTTCTCAGGCGGGGATGGTGCTTCTGTGGGTGCCAGTCCTATCCCCTGGTTCACTGTGGGTGTCCTCAATCCTGCACAGAGCAGGCCCCAGGGGCAGGGGGCGCCCCAGAGACACATCAGGGCCGGCCCTGCCCTGGAGGGAGTGCTGCAGTTAGGCACCTCAGAAACCTGGGGACAGAGCTGCTCGTCTGTGGGAAACGATGTCCATCCTGAACGTTGACAACGACGCAGTGTGTTTTCTGGGGACAGCCCAGAAGTGGCTGGGATTGTTCCAAGGCCCAGAGGCCTGAGAGCCGGGCGTGCTCGGGTGATGTTCAGGGTGAATCGGTTTGTTCAGCTCGGGCTGCACTCAGAAGGAAGGTGTGGGAGGCGAGTGGAGAAACCCTCAGGGCCAGGCCGAGGAGCCGGGGTCTCCGAGGGCCCCGGGGGCCATGGGAGGTGCTCTGAGCAGGGTCACCTCTGGGGCTGTGCAGGGACAGACCGGACTGGGGCGACAGGTCAGGGAGGAGGCTGGAGTGATGCACTGGGCAGGTTGGAGAGGAGGGGACAGCAGAGGGTGTTAGGACAGGAGGACCGGGAGACTGACAGACAGGCTGGTGTGTATGAGGCGGTGAGGATGGCGCCGGGGTGGGCCTACAGCTGAGTAGATGGTGGGGTTGCCCCAGATATGGGCCCCAGGGGAGGAGCGGGGAGTGGGCTGGGGGTTAGGTGAGGGAGACCGTGGGGTGGCCATGGTGACTGGTGAAGAGAACACACTGGTGGCAGGAGGCAGACCTCCAGGGAGAGGTCAGATCTCACCTGTGTGCGGTAGAGTGGCCTGACCCGCTCATTTAACCTGCGAGAATTCAGCACCAGCCCGGCAGAGACAGACACGAGAGTCCAAAGCATTTTCATCCCAGACGGTCCCCAGCACCCGCGATCCCTGCACCTCGCCTTCAGCTGTGGGAATGGTGATTCGTTCAGGTGCAGGGACACACACCGACTGCACTGGGCTTTTAAAAAGAGAGCACAGTCCTGCGCAGAGCCGTGTCATCCGTGCCACGCAGGCCGGGTCCGCGGCTTTCAGGCGTGTGTTCACTTGAGGCGTTTTATTTGCCTTGGTCTCCACGTAAGAAGGACGGCACTCTAGGGCGGGGAACACTTGCATTGAAAAGGCAGCCCCCAGCCCGGGCGTGGATGCATATTCAGTAGTAGCTAATGTTTAAATGCTTTTTAGGGCCTGGGCTCTGTGCCAAGGGTTTCATTAATCGGTTATTAACTTCCTGAGCACTTCCTGTCATCTGCGTCATTTCACAGACCGCGCTACCCCGGGGCCTTAGATCTTGGCCGCTGGTTCACAGCCGGTAGGGGGCAGAGTTGGGACTTGCTTCCAGGCCTGCGGCTGCAGGACCCTGCCGCCTTGAGCTTATTTTGTGGATAAATGGAGGAATTTGGGCGCAGGTTTTTAGTGTGAGCCCCAGAGGGCACGGGTGGGCTCTCATTCCCCTTCTTAGGGACACCAAGAATGGGGAAAGGAGTCCAGGCGAAGTGGAGGTCAGGAGTGGAGACGGGTGCAGCGAACAGACAGCTGGTCCCCAGGCCTGCCCCGCCCCTTCACCCCTCTAAGCTGCTTTGAGTGCCGTGTTTTGCCGTGTATAATGCGCTCCCGTGTATAATACACACCCGCTTTTTTGGCCTAAACTTTAAGGGAAAAAAATCTTCCGTTTTAATTTTTTTTTTTTTTTAGATTCCAATTTTTTATAAAAAATTTTATTTATTTATTTTTTAGAGAGAGGAGAAGGGAGGGAGAAAGAGAGGGAGAAAGCAATGTATGGTTGCCTCTCACATGGCCCCCACTGGGGACCTGGCCCGCAACCCAGGCATGTGCCCCAACTGGGAATTGAACCAGGATCATTTGGTTCCCAGCGCGCACTCAATCCACTGAGCTATACCAGCCGGGCTAATTTTTTAATTAAATCATTTATTTATATTTAGAGACTTATTTTTTTAATATTATAAAGGAATTTTATCATGTTTTGTATTATAAAAGAATTTTAGCTCTGGCTGGTGTGGCTCAGTGGATTGAGTGCCGGCCTGGTCGCCAGTTGGATTCCCCGTCAGGGCACATGCCTGGGTTGCAGGTTGGACCTCTCTGGTGGGGGGGCTGGCGAGAGGCAACCTCACATTGATCTTTCTCTCCCTCTCTTTCTACCTCCCCTCCCCTCTCTCTAAAAGTGAATAAATGAAATCTTTAAAAGAAAAAGAATTTTAAAGGAATTACACCTTTAATGCGTAAGCATAAATAACAGAATTAAAATGATTTCTATAGATACAGAATTAGTACTACCCAGGTGTCATGCTCACCCTTATTTTTCCCTCAAAAATTTGGGCAAAAAAGTGTGCATTATACACAGCAAAAATAGGTACATAATGTATTTTTGTCAGCACTTCTCTTTACAATTTACTAATTTAAACCTTTTTTTTTTTTTTTTTTTTTTTTTTTTACTATGGTAAAGCTTTTAAAAGTGCAGAAATAGAATGGTATGGTGAGCTCCTAGGTAGCCACCAGCATCCAGCATCCATGATTAGCAGTAGTCAATGGCATTTCTGAAGACCCCCGCTCTCTTACTACCGAGTTATTCTGTAGCAAATCCTAGACATATCATCTACAAATACTTTAGAAGTATGTGTCTAAAAGATTAGGACTTTGATTGTAACAAAAATTTCCAAGACGAAAGCTTGTGTGGCCTGGAAATCCTTGAACAAATCCATTAATGCGCATGGGGGGCAAGATACTGTTGGCTCAAGAGCAGGTAAAAATACAAATAGCTGGACCCCAGTTCTGGGGACCTGAACCGAAGGGGTCTGGGGAGGCCCTGAGAGTCCGCGGGAAGGGCCCTACCAGCGTGAATGACCGAGGGGGATGTATATGGGGTCCGAGCACGGCGCTGCCCCTCCCGTGTGGCCAAGCTGCCGCCGTCCCACCCGCAGATGTTCGGACAGCGGCGCAGCGTGCAGGCGCTGGAGCTGGCGCACATGCTCTACTACCGCAGCACGTCCAACAACTCGGAGCTGCTCAGCGCCCTGGCCCTGCGCGCGCAGGACGAGCACGCCAAGGAGGCTCTGCTGGCGCACAGCTTCCTGACCCGGCGGCCAGGGGGCGCTGGCGGCCGGACTGAAGGTAGGACCCTCCTACCCGCTGCAGGCTAGGAGGCCACGCCCCTCGAGGCCCCGCCCTGCCCCTTTGTGGCCCCGCCTCATCCCATCTTAGCCGGGCTCCTACCAGGCCCCCGCCTGACACAGACTCCACACTGTCACTGCAGGGCTGAGACTCCCCTCAATTCCAAGTAGCTCTGCCCCAGTGAGACATCATCCCCATGCTGCCCGCCCCCTACTCCCTGCTCCCAGCGGTGAACCTGACCTATTCCAAGGTGACCCGAGCCCACAGCGGATGGGACCCCTAAATGCAGCTTATGATCTTGATGGATGTGGTTTTTTCCTGGGGTGACCTCCCTCTCCTGAGCTCAGCCTCAGTTGGGGACGTGGACCAGACGCCTGTTTGCACCCCACTCGCTGCTTCCTCCTTCCTGTAGGAGCCCACACTTTCCCTACAGGAGACTCTTGTCCCTTCCCTTTGTAAACTCCAGGTTGTCCTTTCCTACAGGAAACGCTTTCCTGGCTTGTCCCCACACGAGAGCCCCAGAGCCGAGCTTCCCAGGCGTTGTCCCGCTGTCCTAGTCTCAATGTACCCCGGAGCTTCTCCCAAACCCAGGCCCCAGGCCCTTCATCCTCTTTACAACACCTGCCTCTCCCCCTGCAGAGACCTCCCAGTGGCTCCAGTCGGAGGTGGAGAATTGGCTCCTGGCCCAGTCAGGCTGTGAAGTGACCTTCAACGGAACTCGGGCTCTGGGCCACCTGCAAGCCCTAATGCCCAGCGCGGGGAAGTACCCGTCCCCGGCTTTCCCGAAACTAGACTCGTTGGCTACCATAACTTCCCCCCAGGTGGTGCCCAGCGGTGATAACCCTTGACAGAAACCTCTCTCTGCCGTACCCCGCCCAGTCACCTGGTTGGAAACTAAGCCCCGCCTCCTCCATGACCAGCTGTCAGTCACAACTACTGTGCTTTGCAGCTCCCCGATTTTGAGCGACAGGCAGTCATATTGCACTTTATTCCTAAAGCTAAAGCGCCCAGTCAAGGCAGCCTACATTTGCTAGCCCTGCCCTTGCTGCCGAGCAGCCCGTCAAAGCTTTTTGGTTCTGCTGCTATTCCATCTCCGAGTCCCACCCGCCGGTCCAGCAGAGGAGGGAGCGTCAGCCAATCGCAGCTGCTCAACACTGCCAACCGCCCGGCGCAGCTGTGAGGCTGTGCCCTCCCGAGGCTATGTATCATTGTCTTTTTAGCCTGCTCTGGGCAAATTGCCCACCCTGTTCACCGAGGCGGAGCCCCAGCCCACACCGCGGACGAGAGCCACACTGCCAGCGACAGCCTCTGGGCACTCTCAACTTTGGGCAGCCGGTTGTGGCCGCACAGAAGCGACTAATCAGAATTCCTGAAGGAAACCTGACCCATCAATTGCCACGATTTATAAGGCAGGCCATCTGGTCAACCACTGACCAGCATGTCCAGGCTGAAGGGGTTGGGAGCCTCGTGCCAGCAGGAACTGGGGGCCCCGAGGAATCATCTGCACCCCAAGACACACTTGCATTCGGGCCCAGCAACCTCAGGTGCCTTCCCTGCCCGGTCTCTCCCCCTTTCTACAGAAGCTACCTCAGTCTGGATCTTTCCTCTCCACCAGTGGCCTGTGCAATATTTATTGATTTATCAATTTCCCCCTCTCCCGAAGGAATAAATTATGTTCAATAATCTGGATGAGTGTTGTCATGCACAGGGGTTGCAGAGAAAGTATTCAGAATCCTGGAGAGGAGACTGGGTCTTGGGGGAATGCCTTTTGGTGGGGAGGGTCCCAGGCAGAGAAAGGTATAATACTAGAGAGACTAGGCTTGTAGACCAGCGGTGGGTCACAGAGGAGGAGTGTAGAGAGGACCTAATTCCTGGGGAGAGGTGCTAGTACTCCAAAAGGCTTTTTTTTTTTTTTTTTTTAAGACTAGGTCTTTGGAACACAGGGGCAAGGAGGCCGTCCACTGCACAAAGGCGCACGGCCAGGAGATGGAGGAGTGGAACGCACCCTCCCCTGTCCCGACCTGTGTCCTCACGTGGGCCTGGGAAGGCCTGGAGAGGAGGGGCGCCGTTTCATTTTCACTAGTGTCAAATGGGCTGCAGGCAGCCTTTGGGGAGGAGGGGAAAGAAGAGGCGTTGGCTTGTAACGACTGAAGGAGAACGTTGTGGGAGGGGAATGGAAAAGTGTCTTCCCAGCAGGAGGTCTGAGTGAGTGAGAAAACGAGGATCAACAATCGAGAACACACTCACACCCCCCCTCCCTGGCTGAGCGAGACCCTTGCACAAGGAAAGCGAGGACTGGAAATCCAGCTGCCTGGTTCTGCCCTAGAAGCGCCTGAAAGTTTCCACTCTGGAGGAGTCCTGAGACTTGCTTGAGATGGAACAGCCCGTGGTCTCCAGACCCTGGGCTCCTGTGCCTGAATTTAGAAGGACCTGGGGCCCTGGAGCTGGACTTTCTGAAGCTGAACGGCTGTGGGGGGTGGGGGGGGGCGGGTAGGAGGAAGGAAAGAAGGAAGGGAGGAAAGAAGCAAGGAAGGGAGGAAGTGAGCAAAGGCAGAGCTGGCGGTCAAACGGTTTTATTTTCTGGAGGCGGGGGGGACGAAGGGGCTGAAACGAGCTGGGGCCACAAGATGAATGGCAGCACTCACTCCCGCTTCCGCAGGTGGATGTAGATGAGGCCACTGGCCAGAGCGAGGGGGAAAGCCACCCAGGCCAGGGCAAAGCAATAACCGAAGCTGCCCCCAGACGGATACTTCGCCAGGATCTCCTTGGCGTGAATGGCGTAGATCAGCGCCCCAGTGAACACCGCCAGGCCTGTGGAGAGATGGGCGCAAAGTGTCAGACCGTACCCTCAGAAAGACTGCATTTCCCAGCAACCCATGGGGCAAAGCAGCCTCCAGAGAGCAAGTGGGCAGCACCGCTGCAAGCTGGGAGTTGTGGTTCGTTCCCCCTAAGCTGTGCAACCAGGCTACTGCAGACTGGTCTTGGTCACTTTAATCTCCGGGTCCCCTTTACTCATCCATAAAATGGGACGGTAATATTTACTCATCTATCCTTTCGAGGAATATCTTTGAGTGCCTTTCTATCAGCCAAGCGCGCAAAGACTGAATTAATAAAACAAGAGCGGGGCTTCGCAGGAACTTAGGAAGCTAATGTTCCCTGAACCGAGGATTATGATTAACTTAGCCCTTGGCACCTGAAGTCCAAAAACTGAAAAGTACATACAACTCCTTGAAATGTCTGATTCTGGTAGGCTCATCAGAAATGGCAGCCGGCCACCATTATCATGACAAGATCACTACTTTTATGATTCAAAGTTCTGGGGTGTTAATTAGCGACCTATTCCTGCTTCCCCCCAACCCCTGTCCCTGGGATTTAAATTATTTGCCCACACCACCTTTCTCAGCTCTGGCTCCTAAAAGCTCCAAGTGCCAGCTCTCCCACAACTTGGAGACACAAACCACCCCTGAGCCACTGCAGGCTACAACTCCTGTAAGTCCCCAGGGGCAGAGAAGTGCCACAAAGGCACCTCAGGTGATTCCTGGGCTGTTGAAAATTGTTTCCTTTTGCCAGGTGTCCATTTTCAGGGCCCCCAGCATCCTCCTGGCTCCCCTCCCTTCCCTTCAGTTCCCAGGGAACAGCGCTCACTGGTGCAGAGCTGGCAGAAGCCAGTGGCATAGAAGAGCCCTCCTCGCCGCATGGTGTAGAGTTGGAACATAAACAGGATGAAGGACAGACAACACAGGATGAGGGAAAGCACCATGAGGACCTGCACCGCCTTCAGCCAGCCTGCAGGAAGGAGATAGGGGTGGATGTCACAGCAGGTCCGGAGTTCCAGCTCCACCTCCTTGCTCATCCACTGCAACGAGCCCCACCCCCCATCCCCAGTTTAGAGCCACACAACTTTGGATACTTAGGAGTATTACATTGTCAACTTTGATTCCTGTAACTTTATTCCCTTATCTGTTGTAGAAGGTGCTTTGCAGAGTCTTTAGGATTTTCTACAGAAACATGTTTACTGGGAAGAGAGACATTTCTACTTCTTTCTTTCCCATCTGCATGCCTTTTATTTCTTTTTCTTGCCTTGTTGCATTGGCTACCTCCAGTACAACACTGGGTATATGTTGTGAGAACAGAAATTCTTGCTTCACTTTTAGGGGAAACCCACTTCATCTTGCACCTTCTTTGACTCAGAAATTTTGGTGGATGCAACTGGGCCCCTTTAGAACTCATGCATCTGCCACTCCCTCCTCCTTTAGAACCTTGAAAGGGTTCAGCCCCACCTCTTTGGACCTACAGCATATGGCCTCCACTGTTTCTGGATCATCAAAGTGGGGGGTTGCTAGCTCATCGTCTTTAGAACATGAGCATATCGCCCCCTACTGCAGAGATAAACAGTTCAAACACCCACCTCACTCAGCACGGAGACCCGGCCCCGCCCACTCAAACCTTGGCGGGTTCCCAATCCTGGGTCCCGGGAAGAGACTGGGGGTTACCCCTCCCCTTGGCAGACCAGTCCTCGCTGCCCCTCACCATTCTCGCTGACAGTGAGGCAGGTCCACGTTTGGTTGTTATTGATCCGTGTGCAGTCGTACCAGAGATTCAAAGACCCGTTTCCGGGGAGGGTCCACCAGGACTGGATGGGCAGAGAAACGAGGGCAGGGATGGGAAAGTGGGAGGGGTCAGAAAGTCTGTGGGAAGGGTTCAAAAAAGGGTATGGTGTCGAGAAGGGGCTGAACTGGGGAAAAATGGATTTAATAGGTAAGGGAAGAAGGTCAGGGGAAAAGGTGGGGTGGAGGCCACCGAGGCAGAAGCTGGGGAAAAGGGGCGGGGCGGAGTGCCTCTGGAGGAGGGGCGTGGCGGGAGTCCGCGAGAGAGCGGAGGCCCAGCTGCGGCGCGGAGTAGGCTTACCTTGTCCAAAGTGGCCACGAAAAGCAGGATGAGAATGAGGATGTGAAGGGCTGAGACCACCAGCAGGAGGAGTGACATGGCCGCGGTGGAAGCCTGGGGTAAGGGGACGGGACAGGAGATGGTCGTTTCAAGAGGTTGGCACAGGGGAGGGTGAAATGCCCAAATCCTCGTGGAGAAAGGGGCTGATTCCAGACTCCCGCGTCTGCCCTCAGGCGCTGGAGGAAGCTGCGGCCGGACCCCTGAACTCCCCAGGGGCTGGAGAGGGCCAGGGATGGACTCTTGAGTTCAGAAATGAGTAGAAGTAGCAATGTGACACCCCCCTCCCCACGACGTTCTCAGAGCCCTTTCCCTGGGTGGACATGAATCAGGATATGAAAATTCAAGTTGAAACTTCTCCAGGTTTATCGGAAGCTGTGGGCTGCCCCAAGAGACAGGCATCCTTGACTCACTCCGCCCCTCTTCTGGGGTGGGGGGAGGAGGGGTTCCGGGTGAGTCATGGGTGACTCATCCGACCCTCCTGCCTCCAAGTACCAGGGAAACCCCAGCCCCTGGCTGTGCCCACGAGGTCCCCACCCCACCCTGCTGCCAGACTGGTGCCTGCTGGGCACCTTGTTGGGGAAATGGACAGGATCAGCTTTGGGGGGAGAGAGGCTTGAGAAGAAGGAACCAGCCCCCCCACTCTTCAGTGACCAGAAAGGGGAGGGGGCCTGGAGGTTGCCCAGAAGTGGGGTGTCCCATGCAAGGCCCTGCTCTCAGGGTCCTCGAGGGGAGTGTGGGCAGCAGTGGAGGAAAAGCACAGGATATTTTCAGGACGACGGCTCTGCTGGCAGCCCCCAAACCTTGCTGGGCCCCACCCCTTCCTGAATCCCCACCCCAAGGTCTAAGAGATCACTTCTGAAATGACAAGGATTTCCATGGGGGTGTCCTTCCCAAACAGCTGCACTCCCAAGTAAATAATTTAAAAAAAAAATCCCAGTCCGGATAACGGACTGGAAACTTACCGAGAGCGGCGGAAAAAGTCAGAGTTGAGTGTGTCCCTCGCTCGGGCCTCCGCGCCCCGCCCTTCTCCTCCCTCCTTCCACCCTCTCGAGGCCCCCGCCTCCCTCGCCGCCGGCCTCCCTCCCGCGCTCTCCCCTCTGGCTCGCTCCGTCCTTCTTCCCTCCAATACCAGAAGAGTCTCTCTCTCTCGCCCTCCCCACTCTTCTCTTTCTCTCTTGTCCTCACTGCCTAAACCTTCTTCCTTCTCTCTCTTCACTCTTCCACTTTCTCTTCCTCTGCTCCTCTCAATATATACTGACCCTTTTATACCCACCCTCACCGCACCCAGCTGAGGTCTGCAGCCAGAGGGAGGGCCCAGGCACTCTGGTTCTTCATTCTCTGAGCCCCGCCCACTGCCTCAGACGCGCATCTTTTGGGGTTTCCTCCTGGGGTTGAGCGGAGAAGTCCTTGGAGGTAACAGAGCAGAGCAGAGCGGAGCTGGAGCCCCGGAGTGGGGCAAGCATCAGCGGCTGGGAAGGCCCGATTTTCAGGCCTTCTCAGGTCTCCGCTCTGGATCTTGTCCTGGAACCTGGAACCTGGAACCTGGGACCTGGGACCCACGTCTGCTTTCCTTGATGGGGCTTGGAACTGGGTACTCAGAGGATGGGAGCCCGAGGGAGGAGACCAGATTCCTGCCATGCTCAGTGGGCTGAGGGGTGGGGGAGTTGGCACCACGGTGGGGGTCAGGGATGGGAAATGGGGGCATGGGGAAATCTGGAAGGGGCCAGAAGGTGGAAATTAAGAATCCCAGCGCTGCCCTGGCTGGTGTGGCTCAGTGGGTTGAGCACCAGACTATGAACCCAGGGGTGGCAGGTTCGATTCCCAGTCAGGGCACATGCTTGGGTTGCAGGCCAGGTCCTCAGTAGGGGGCACGTGAGAGGCAACCACACATTGATGTTTGTCTCCCCCTCACTCTCTCTCCCTTCCCCTCTCTCTAAAAATAAATAAATAAAATCTTTAAATAAAAAAAATAAAGAATCCTAGCGCTACCATTTCCTGCCTGGGGGGTCCTTGATCAATTACGTCAATTCTCTGAGCCTCAGTTTCCTAATCTGTGGGTATAATAATACTGATAACACTGACAATATACTAATTCTGATAATAAGTCTGGTACCTTAATAAGTCTTACCTTAATAAGTAAAGTAATACATTAACACACCTAACACATTCGTTCCTTACTTCATCAAACATTTATTGAACATCTTTTATGAACCAGTGGTTAATAGTGAAAAAAGAAAAATGAATGTGAGCCGACAGTTACTGGGACACTGACCTTCCTAGTAGAGGGAGACAGACAGTAAAGGGAAAACGTCAATAAAAAAAAGATAAACTTCATAGCCCTGGCTGGCATAGCTCAGTGGATTGAGCGCGGGCTACGAACTAAAGGATCGCAGTTCGATTCCCAGTCAGGGCACATGCCTGGGTTGCAGGCCAGGTCCCTGGTGGGGACCACGTGAGAGGCAACCACACATCGATGTTTCTCTCCCTCTCTTTCTCCCTCCCTTCCCTTCTGTCTAGAAATAAATAAATAAAATCTTAAAAAAAAAAGATAAACTTCAGACAGTGATAAATGCTTGGAAGGAAACACAATAGAGCAACGGAGATAAGGACAGTGTGGCGGAACCTACTTTATTTTGTTATTTTTTTTATTTTTTTTAAGATCTTATTTATTTTCAGAGAGAGGAGAAAGGAGGGAGAAAGAGCAATGTATGGTTGCCTCTCACATGGCCCTCACTGGGGACCTGGCCCGCAACTCAGGCACGTGCTACTTTAAACAGGGCAATCAGGCAAGGCCTCTCCGAGGAGGTGACATCTGAGCTGAGCCCTGAAGGCAAGCGTCATTTGAATGCTGGGCCAAGCGGAAGTGCAAAGGCTCTAGGGAACAAGCTCAGGCTGTTTGGGGTGCAGCAGACAGAAGGGCCAGTGTGTCTGGAATATCGGGAGCAAGAGGGAGGGTGGGAAAAGACATCAAAGAGTGCCCTTGAAGGCTGGGGGAGGAGTTTGGACTTGATTCTAAGTGCAATGGGAAGTCGTCGCAAGGTTTTAAACAGACATGCAGCACCAGGGACTTAATGCTAACGATTATTGTTGACAGTAATTCTTGGATGATTGAATTTGGGGGAGGGGCGATGACTCCTGGGAAGGCCTGGGTGGTGGTGAATAGTGAGGGACAGGGGAACAGGTGCCTGGGGCCTTGATAAGAAATTAAGAGCCAGAGAACCGAAATTCGGGGTCCCTGCATGAAGGAAAACGGGGTGATCTGATGGGGCCAGAGCTGGGGGAGGGAGAGTGGTTGGTCATGTGGGCTCCCTGAGGGCAGTTCAGTGACTGGCTGAGTAACTGGGGGACCTGGAAACTGGGGTGCCACATGTAGCGCAGACTCCAGAAACATACTGGCTGGATTCAAATCCTAGACGTTTTACTCACTAGCTGTGATTTGGGGCAAGTTACTAATCACCTCTCTAATGCCTCAGTGTTTCTCTCTGTAAAATGGGGATAATAGTGAGTGCGTCATGAGGTAGGTCTTTGATGGCACATCATAAGCACCATTGTATGTGCTAGTTACACTAGGCATTGGGACCCTGAGTGGCTTCGCTACTGGGGGACCCCATATCAACAAGGTCGTGAGAATTTGGGGAAGGGGCAAATTCTTGGGTCCATTGGGTTCCAGCCCTAAAACATTGGAGTGCACAGTGAGGGTCCCTGGGGGCAGCACAGGAGCCCCAAACCAGGGAGCTGCTTATGTGTCCATGATGTTCCAGAGGGACATGCTGTTTATTACTCACATTCCATGGGAGCGCACCGATGGTGCGATGGTGTGAGAGACCGCGCCTCCTCCAGTCTGAGGCTCATTATAATGGGTCCCAGACAAGGCAGCCAGGCCCAGGCTGCACAAACCTACGCGTGGCCCGGAACCACATTACCTAGCTGTGTACATACAGCAAGAACCGGTCACAGGATGAGAAGCCGCTCACAAAAGACGTTAGGGAGGGAGTTACAATCCATTCCCAAAACAATACACGTTCCTTCCCTCCTCATCACTGGTGGCAGAAGGCGGCAGGCCTTGAGTTACCCCACACTGGGGTTAGGAAATAGGCAGTCTCAAACTTAAGTCTTTGAGAAGGACAGAACCTGGGGTTCTGAACTCAGCTTCTGTCCTGCAAAAAATTGAGGTCAAGCAAGTTAGCAAGTCTGGGTCACTGAGGATTAGATTAGGGGCTAGAGGGTCACATGGTTTTCAGGGAGTGCAGGCAAAGGGGGCCAGAGGGACAGATCTGGTCTGCGGAGGAGTCTAGGAACCAGGAGTTATGGAGATGAAAATTGGAGCGGGTGAGGTATATGTAGAACAGGGGGCTAGGGCTCGGAATCGGGTTCTCTGAGTGGTCTCAGCGCCACACTTGAATATGCTGGGGATGTTCAGGGAGTGCCCCATATGCTAGGACTCCGTAAAAGGGTAAGAATCAGAAGATCTGAGAGCGGTGGAGAGAGCTCCCCATCCTGGGCCTCCAAAGCTAGAGCTGAGCTGAGTGCCCGCGAGCCGTTTCCTCCCACAGGAAACCGCAGGCGGCAGGCACACCCAGCCTGCAGAGAGCATCGCCCACTGCCCGCCCGCTTCGGGGAGACCCACGTGGGTAACGGCAGTCCGCTGAGGGGGCGTGCCCCGCGGTGTTGGGTGTGGCCTCGCGGGGGCGTGACGCGGAGCACCCCCAGACCACGCCCACTCCCGCCTCCCAGTGCGTGGACTCTAGGCAGCAAAGGTTTTTTTGCCACTTTTCTGGAGGCCGTTGGCCGCGCATGCGCAGGGAGCCGCGGCGAGGACCTAAGGTGGTGGTGAGCACCCCTTCTCCTCGCTACTCCTGGCGTTGGCACCGCCGCCCTGATAATGAATCCTGAAAATAACGAGGTCTTAATCGGCTTAAGACATGCTTCAATCCCGGGCAGGTCCCGAAGGTCTCGGACTAGCTCCGGAGCCTTCCAGACGTTTCCCTTTCAGGTCTGCCATCACAGGGTCCTTCAGCTCATGCCTCCCCATTCCTGGATACGCACAGCCCGCTCGTCACAGCAGGCCATTCCGACCACCCGCAGGCCCTTGCAGTCAGAGTGCCGCCAGGCTAGCCCCGCCTCCAAAGGACTAGGGAACCGGAGCCTTTTCAGTGCCCTCCCCCGGGTTCCTCCGAGGTTCTTTTAGCCCCGCCCCCAGCGGCCGCTGAAGCCCCGCCCCCGCGGGTACTCTTGCTCCTCCCCGCCCGCCTCCAGCCACGCCGGCCTTCCTGGGTGCCTGCGCCCCCACTCTACAGCCTCAACCTTCGCAGATCTTTCCAGCTCCGCCCCTCAAGGCGCTCCCAGTCCTGTCCCCCAACACCTCCCGGCTCCACTCCTCGCAGGGCTCGGGTTCAAAGCTCCTGAGACCCCAACAGGTCTTCTCGCCACTTCCTCCTCCACGCCTTCCAGCTTCCCCTCCCGCGGCCTCTCCTCGCGGTCTCGGTCCCTCCCCGGCCACCGTCCTCCGGCCTCCTCGGCCCCTTATCTCCCGAGTAACCAGACCACAACAGTGAGCTAAGAGCACCTATGACAGGTCAGGCATTCCAACAGGTAGAGACTGGGCCTCCACTCGGCACAGCGGGCCTGGGGTTTACCCCTCCTCTGTGATCCCTGCCCCAAACAGCCGCCTCAAAGATACCGGGAGCCTAGGGGGTCTGCGCCTGGCGGCAGAATCCGAGCCGCGATGCCAGACAGAAAGTGCGAGAGGCAGGAGGTTGGGAGGAGTGTGGGGAGAGGCCAGGAATTGAGAGTCAGAGGTCAGAGCCGGTTCTGGGGTCCCCTTCCAAGTCCTAGTCTCCCACTCTTCATTGCTCACCTCCTCCCCGTCCTCTCCCGCTCTCTGTCTGAAGGGGCCCCGTGTCGCCTCTGTAGGAGTCCCACCCTCTGCCTAAGATGTCTGTCGGACTTCCTGCTGGGAGCGCCCGCTCCGAGGACGGAAGCGACGTCTTCCTGGAGGGAATGGGTAATTCATACGTTCTTTATTTCACTCATTCTTTTCCTCAGTTTCCCTGAGTTCCAGGTTCTGCGTTGCGGGGCCCTGGGGACAGGGAGGCCTCCCAGGAGAGCCCTTTAGTGGGGAGGAGCACAGGTGCGGGAATGGAGGTGGAGCTGTTGGGGTGGGCCAGGAAGACTTCCTGCAGGAGGAGACGTTTGAGAGGGGCCCGGAGCTCCCCGGCATTACCAAGCGTAGAAGGAAGGAAGAATTTCAGCGGAAAGAACAGCAAGCATGTGGCTAGAGCAGAGTTTCTCAATCTCGGCACTGTTGACATTTGGGGACAGATAATCCTTTATTGTGGGGGCTGTCCCGTGCGCTGTAGGATGCACCCACATAGTAACAATCCAAAAATGACTCCAGACATTGCCAAGTGTCTGTGGGGGATAGAATCGCTCCAGGTGGAGAACCACTGGGCGGTGGAAGGTGGTAAGCTGGTGGTGGAGACTTGGAGAGATGGGCAGGATCAGGTCATAGGGGGCCTTGAACACCAGGCTGAGGAGCTGGGATTTTGTCCTGAGGGCGCTGGAGCGGAGCGCAGGCCTGTGTGCAGGGGAGGGGCGGGGTTCATTCTGGGTGTAGAAAGCCCCGCTGGGGCTGGGAGGGGAGGCTGAGCCGTTGGGGAGGAGGCTGGGGAGATGGTCCAGACAGGAGAGGGTGCGGCCTGAGCCTAGGAGACGGGTCAAGAAAGAGGAGGCTGGAGAATGGGACTAAGGATGGTTGGGCAGTGGGGGCTGAAGGCGAGGGAGGGAGCAAGGACGCTCCTTTGGTCACCAGTCCTCAACTTTCCCAAGTGCCAGTCCTGTGCGGTGGGTCCCTGAGGACCACGAGGCCTTCCGGGAGCGCCCTCTAGTGGGCAAACGGATGTATGCCCAATAGGGCGAAGGACGCGGTTTGACAGGGAAAGTCTCCAGGTCGGCTTGGGGTACAGGGGCCTATGAAGGGATGTGAAGGCTTGAGGCAGTCCTGGAGCGGTGTTGGGGACTGGGTCTGCAGTTCAGTTGCAGCTTGTGAGATCCTAAGGGATCCAGGATTCCTAGGTCCTCGGGAGGAGGGGCCTGGGACCTGGATTCCTATTGAGTCCCTCACCTGGCCCCTCCCTCAGTAGACTGGGAGCTGAGCAGACTGCAGCGACGGTGCAAAATGATGAAGGGTGAAAGGCGGGCCTACAGCAAGGAAGTCAACCAGCACATCAATAAGCAACTGTGAGCCAAGGGCCTGTGTCTCAGAGCTGGAGAAGGGGATGTCAAAGGGGCTGGGGGCTGGACTCTTGAGTCAGTCTTCAGTGATGTTGAGCTCTGCCCCTGGCGGGCTCCCCTCCATCTCCCTCCCTGGACAGCGAGGAGATCCAGCGCCTGCAGAAGGTGCGGGATGAACTGCAGTTGCAGATCGGCATTGCCCAGAGCCAGGTCAAGCGTCTGAGGGACAACGAGAGGCTGGAGAACATGGGTCACTTGCTGAAGTGCCGGGCCCAGGTGCAGGCCAAGGTCAAGGAGCTGCAGGAGCAGAGCCGAGCCCTGGACAGGCAGGTGAGTTCTCAGACCAGACTCTGTGGATCCAACTTAGGGCAAATGTCTTAACCACTTTGAGCCTTAGCTTCCTCGTCGGAAAAATGGGATTATTGAGAGCGTGCGCCTGGCAGAGTGGTGCTCAGGCTCTGGGGGAGGGAGTACGGGTGTTTAGTGATGGGCACAGTGCCACATGTGCGGGGGCTGGTGCGGTTACGGGGAAAGGGCCCCCTTTTGCGGTCTGTGCAACCTTAGCATCCTGGGCCTGCCTCGTCAGTGCTGCAGGACCACAGGCAAGTCCTCACCGCTCTGGACCCTCGTTCCTTCATCTCCAAAAAGAGGATGTTGGTAACGGAGCAGGGTCTAGACAGATGTCTCATCCCACATGCCTCAAGCGCTTTGACCGTGGAAAGAATGTGACTTTTGTACGCCAGTGTTCTTTCAAGTTTTTGTGTCCATGACCGGTGACGCACACACAGATGCATAAACACACGCACATATATGCCTGCCTCAAACAAAAGCTTCATCAGATCGTACTTTTGTCTATGTGGGATTCGTTGTTATTTTCTTTTCTCCTCTTCATTAAAAAAAAGTTCCCTGCCTAGACCCAGCGATTTCTTGCATACTCTGGGATCACAAACAGGTATGCGTCCTGGTGGTCTGTATTAGTTTCCTGTTGCTGCTGTGACAAATGATCATCAACCGGACGGCTTAAAATAATGCACATTCATTATCCCGTGGTGCTGGAGGAAGTCCAAAATGCGCCTCCCTGGGCTAAGACCAGTTTCAGCAGGGCCGCGTTCCCTCTGGAGGCTTCGGGGGAGAATCTATTTCCTGGCCTTTGCCAGCTCCTAGAGAGGCCCCCTGCTCCCTTGCCTCGGGGGCTCCTGGATCTTCTAAGCCGTCCATGACCAGCTGAGTTTTTTGTGCGCTGCGTCCCTCTGCCCTGCTTTGTTGCCTCCTGCTTTTGGGTTCTGTCCCTCTTTCGCTTACAAGGACGCTTGCGATTATATTAGGCCCAGCCAGATAATCCAGGATAATTTCCTCAACTCAACATCCTTCATTTATTACATCTGCAAAGTCCTTTTTTTTTTTTGCCATTTAAGGTCACGGATGTACAGGTTCTGGGGATTAGGTTGTGTGGGGGGCATTGTTCTGTCTACCACACGGTCTTATTACCTTCGACTTCCGATCAATCAGTTTGCTCTGCTCTCAATATCACCCTGGATTGCCTTTCGGAGGCAGAATCTTGATTCACGCACACCAGACTTTTGGCTGTCTCCTGGCAGTACAGTGGCTTCGTGGGTTGGCTGCTTGAGTGAGTTTTCCTTAGTCCTCCGTGAGGAAACTCAGTAGCATCAGACTCAAGCGGGATGGCTTCGTTATCTTGGCGCCATGGATTCCTTTGCCCTAACAAACTTGATTCTGGAGAATTATAAGCCAAGTGGGGGTGGGGTCCCCGGGGGAGAGCTCTATCAACTCTCCCACAAGGTCGAGGAAGGACGTAGTTATCTGGTGACATTCATTGACTCATCCAGTATTTATTGAGTGCTTATTACTACGTGCCAGGCACTGTTCTAGGTTTCGAGGACACAGCAGTGAATGAAACAGACAAGGGCCCTGCTCTCATGTAGTTTGTTCTCCTGGACAGACAGATAATAAGCCAAATAAAAGCTGAAGAGTCTATTCAGAAGAACTCACCCAGAATCCAGCACAGAGGGACAAAAAAATAGGAAATATGCAAGGGTGGTTAAGGAACACACAGATATAGTGAGGTTAAGTGTATGTCTAATAAGGATTTTTTAAAAAGATTTTATTTATTTTTAGAGAGAAGGGAAGGGAGGGAGAGAAACATCAATGTGTGGTTGCCTCTCATGCACCCCTACTGGGGACCTGGCCCACAACCCAGGCATGTGCCCTGACAGGGAATTGAACCAGCGACCCTTTGGTTCACAGGCCAGCCCTCAATCCACTGAGCCACACCAGCCAGGGGTTAGTTTACATGTTTTGTTGAACACCTGTTTTGTGTCAGACACAAAAAAGACAAAAATCTGCCCTCATGGAGCTTCCAGTTGAGTTGGGGAAACAGCATACCCCGAATCAGTAATGATGAACACAGAAATGAGGGCAGGTGGGAAGCTGGTGTCAGCATAGCAGACCCGGGGACTCTGGTGGCATCAGGGCTCCTTCTCGCTGTCTCTCAGCCTCTTGTCTCTGCTCTGTCTACTGGCCTCATTTTCCCAGGATGCTCAGTGCCATGGGGACTGTGACAGAGGAAGCCCTGGAGTCCCATCCACGCAGCTCACACACTTCCCCCCAAACACCAGGGCAGGGTGCAGGCTGGCTCAGCCTGGGTCACATGTTCATCTCCGGACCAGCCACCGGGTCATGCGGCTGGCAGGGTGGCTTGTTGTGGTTGGAAGCCAGATGCACGGGGCAGGTTGGGGACTGTCAGCAGAAGGGTAGAGCAGGTGCCTGGGGCCACAAGGGTGGCCGCTGTCAGCCACTCAGCCACACCCTCTCCCATTCATCTCTTTCCTTGCTCTTTCGATCCCCCCTCCCCCACATTCAGCCAACAAACGGGCACCCTCCGCTTTCCTCCAGATCCAGGAGTGGGAGATGCGGGTCTCTGTCTGCAATAAGGACTGCAAGGCCCCGGGAGTCCTGCTGGATCAGAAGGCGAAGATCCGGAGAAGGATCAAGGTCATGGAAGACCAGTTGGACAGGGTGAGGGGGCAGCCTCGTGGCTCTTTCCGGGTCTGAATGCTGGGTTTGGGGGAAGGATGAGCACAGGGTCAAGTTCTGGAAACAGTGGGCCAGGTTCCTGGACATGAGGGGGTCAGGAGACAGGATCCTGGAGGGAAGGAGGGTCCCCAAGGAAAGGAGACTGATGCTGTGCTTGTAAGGCAGGCCTGGGTGGTGCTCACAGGGCCCCCAAACTGGAAACGGGCTCCCTATCTGACAGGCGCCCCCTCCTTGCCGCCTATCCCACACCCTGCCCCCCCAACCCCCCCCCCCGCCGGCCCTGCCCCCCAGGTCACCTGTCGCTTTGACATCCAACTGGTACGGAATGCAGCCCTGAGGGAGGAGCTGAGTATCCTACTGATTGAGAGGAATCGCTATATGAATGTGGACCGCAAGCTGCAGAAGGTCAGGGGCCCTCGAACCCAGGACCCCTTGGCCCTGCTGGGGTGGAGGAGAGGACAAGGGTCACCCTGCCTTTTTCTAATACTCGGGCCACAAGCACAGAATTGATGAAGCCATGGATTTACTTTAGTTCAGAGGGAATGGAGACCCGGAAAGTCTTTCGGAACGCCTCTGGAAAAGAAAGCCGAGCCCTGGCTTGTGCAGCTCAGGTGGTTGAAGTGTTATTCCATGTGCCAGAGGGCTGTGGTTTCGACCCCTGGTCAGGGCACGTACCTAGGTTGCGGGTTCCATCCCTGATCAATGTTTTTCTCTCACATCAGTGTTCTCTCTCTCTGTCCCTGTCCCCACCCTCTCTCTGGAGTGGGTGGACATATCCTTGGGTGAAGATTTGGAAAAAAAAAAAAAAAGAGAGAGAGAACCCTGGCTAGTATGGCTCAGCGGGTTGGGTGTCATCCTGTGAAGTGAAAGGTCACAGGTTCGATTCCCAGTCAGGGCACATGCCGGGGATGCAGGTTTGGTTCCAGGTCAGGGCACCTATGAGAGTCAACCAGTCAACATTTCTCTCTCACATCGATGTTTCTCTGCCTCTCTTCCTCCCTCCCTTCCCATCTCTCTCAAAACAAACAAGTAAAATCTTAGAAAGAAAAGAAAAGAAAGCAGAGATGTCATTTTGACTGTTATCACCCAGGGCAACCGCTGAGCAAGCCCAAGCATTTCCGTCCCATGGGTTTCCCAGTAACCATTGCGGTCCTTTGCAGAATCCCCCCTTGCCTCCCCCTACTTTCCCTTCCCTGCAAGGATAGAACAAAGAACTACCTATCCTTCACCCAGATGGAGAATTTGCCACATTTACTCTGTGTCATTATTATTTCTACTGAAAATAATTTATTGTTACATTTGCTAAACTATTTGAGGGTCCAGAGCAGACATGAGGTTTCTTAAGAACTTCGGTGTGTACTTCCTTAAACACAAAACCATTTTCTTCCCTAAACACAGTGCGGTTCCCCAAGTCAGACGCGTTAACATCGTTACAATTCTAAACAGTCTACATTTTGAGTTCCAGATTGTCCCAGGGACGACCTTTGCAGCTAATTTGATTTTCGGCCCCAGGCTGCAGGCCAGGAAGCCAAGTTGCCCTGGCCCCATGCACTGGAGCAGCCCCTTGGCCCTTCTTCGTGGCTCCGACCTTTTGGAAGCGCCCGGGCCGGCTGGGTTGAACGAGGTCCCTCAGTGCGTGTTTCTGCTCTTTTTTCGTGACATGAGTCAGGTCGTGTGCTTCTGGCAGATCACCACCCAGGTCACGTTGACGCACATGACGTCTGTCTGGCCCATCACTGGTGACACGACTTTGAGCCAGGTTTTCCCGATATAGTTTCTCTCTGTAGGAAGTAAGTGGCCCAGGGAGATTATTGGAGACTATGTAAATATGCTGTTCATGTACCTCTTTCAACATCCGTGCATGAGCCTGGCTGGTGTGGCTCAGTGGACTGAGCACAGGCCTGTGAACCAGAGGGTCGCCGGTTCGATTCCCAGTCAGGGCACAGGCCTGGGTTGCAGGCCAGGTCCCCATTAGGGGGCGCATGAGAGGTAACCACACATTGTTTCTCTCCCTCTCATTCTCCCTCCCTTCCCTTCCCTCTAAAAATAATTAAACAAAATCTTAAAAAAAAATCCATGAATGATTCTTGTCCGAATAATTATCACTGTAATGACAGCCACTTGGTGATTTCCTAAGTCTGCCATTTCTTCTCCATTCATAAGGTGGCCAGGAAAAGCCTGGCCTTCTCCCCGTATATTTATATGATCAGCGAGCATCCATGTGTTCTTACTTTACTCTGTGGGTTAGAGTCCATAGTGATTATTATTCGTTATGCTGTTCAGACCGGTCCAGATTTGGCTAGCGGGAGCTCGCTTCTGCATCCTTTTGACACACCCATCATTCATTCGAGCACTTCCTTACTTTCTGGCGCAGGAAGATGTTCCAGATGATCTCATACTTGTTCTATCTCAACTCTTTTTTTAAAAAAAGATTTTATTTACTTATCTTTAGAGAGAGGGGAAGGGTGAGAGAGAGAGGGAGAGAAACATCAATGTGTGGTTGCTTCTTGTGAGCCGCCTACTGGGGACCTGGCCTGCAACCCAGGCGTGTGCCCTGACTGGGAATCGAACCTGCAACGTTTCGCTTCAGGGAACGATGCCCAAGCAAGCCGCACCGGTCAGGGAGTGGTTATGTTCTTTGGTTGAAATACAGTTAGGCTTGTTTGTTTTGCTTTGTATCCAGTTTCAGTTCTCACTCCCATTATTATGGGTTTAATTTTCTTTATGAATATGTGAACCAGTAACAGGGCTCCCAAATCAGAACTACTCCAGCAGGTATTCCAGGGGGAAAACCATTCCCTCACCCACTCTTCCACTTCGTGCGCGCCCAGACTCTGTAGTTTACAGTGACCCACCCTGGGTTTCCTAAATGTGTGTGTGTGCATCATGTATATGGCTATACAGATGTATGTGCGTGTGTGTATTAACACACACAGTATATATGTATGTGTGTGCATATGTGTATACATGCATGTGTGTATGTATGGTGCATATACACAGATACATGAACACATTATACATGCATAAAAAATATATATAATTTCCTCCCTTTTATCTCCTGAAAGAACCCTTTTTATTCAAAAACTGCAAAGTTGTTTCCATGGAAGCAGAGAGCAGATGAGTGTGGGCGCAATGGTGAACTTCACACACATTTCTGACTGGGCGGCAGTTAGGTCGGCGCTCTCAGCAATACTCTGGCTCGGGCCTTTCACCGGATAAGCCCCCGGAGCCGGCTTCCAGCTCAGCGGTCGGGCTTTCCGCAGACTTCGGGGCTCTCTCAGATCCCTCTGCTGGCGGCAGCTGCTCATCAGGCAGCTCCAGGGTCCCAGGCACCGGGGCTCCACGGGTCCCTGGGGGAGAGGGGCCAGGAAAGCCCGGTGGCCCAGCGCCCACCGCCGCGCCGGGAGCTGCTGAGAGCGGCCCCTGCTCTGTTCCCTCGGCAGGAGATCCAGCACCTGCAGCGCACGATCAGCGCCCTCATCGTCTCCTCCACCTCGGCCTACAGCGTGAGGTAGGGCCTGCCCGGGGGTCTGGGGCCGGGGCCCGCTCAGTCCGCAGCCTTCTTTTTTTTCCTTAAAATGTAAATATTTTATTGTTTATGCTATTACAGTTGTCCTGGTTTTTCCCTTGCCCCCCCCACGCAACCCACCCCCTACTCTCACCGTCAATCCCCGCACGGTTGTCTGTGTCCATGGGTCGTGCATGTATGTTCTTGGACGAATCTGTTCACCTTCTTTCATCCAGCCCGTCTCTGCCCACCCCCGCCCCGCCCCATAGCTGTCTGTCAGCTCCATGTTTCCGTGCTTCCGGTTCTGTTTTGCTCGTTTATTTTGCACATTAGATTCCACTTATAAGTGAGATCATATGGTGTTTGTCTTTCACCAGCTAGTCAGCTTATTTCACTTAGCATAAGAGTCTCCAGGTCCTTCCATGCTGTTGCAAAAGGTAAGATTTCCTTCTTTTTTTACCGCTGCGTAGTATTCCATTGTGTAACTGTACCACAGTTTTTTTTATCCATTCATCTACTGCTGGGCACTTGGGCTGCTTCCAAATCTTGGCTATTGTAAATTGTGCTGCTGTGAACGTAGGGTACATATATTCTTTCTGATTGGTGTTTCAGGGCTCTTAGGGTATAGTCCCAAAAGTGGAATTGCTGGATCAAAAGGCAGTGCCATTTTTAATTTTTTGAGGAAATTCCATACTGTTTCCCTCAGTGGCTGCACTGGTCTGCATTCCCACCAAAAGCACACAGGCGTTCGTCCTCACCAGCACTTGCTGTGTGTTGGTTTATCGATGACGGCCATTCTGACAGGTGTGAGGTGATACCCCATTGCGGCTTTAATTTGCATCTCTCTGATGGCTCATGATATTGAGCTTTTTTCCATGTCTCTGGGCCCTCTGTATGTCCTTCTTGGAGAAGTGTCTGTTCAGGTTCTTCGCCCACTTTTGTTTTTTGGATTGTTTGTCTTCCTGGTGCTGAGTCGTGTAAGTTCTTTACATATTCAGTTCCGCCTTTCATACAGTGGTGCTGGGAGGTTCGGACTCAAGAAACTGACCATCCAAACCTACGTTGTTTTTCATAAGGTGCCCCCTTCTCTCCACTGATTTCCCAGCAGACTCGGGTGTGTGAATTCACCAACCTCTTTGGTCCAGCCTGTACGTGGAGATGCAGAGATGGTTAATGAGACGGTGTGCACAGCCCACGCAGCATGGGGCCTGGGACAGGGAAGCATCAGCAAATGAGGGTCATTAGCTCAGTCGACAGGGACAGAGAGTCTCTCGGGCCACCATCAGATAAAGAGACAAGTGTGGCACGGAGAGCCCACCCGCTCTGCTAATTGCACCGTCTCTGTCTCTGCGGCTCTTGTGGGCTCCGTCGCCCTCTTCCTCTGACCCCGCTCCTTCTGAGCTTCGGCCCCATTTTCTGCTCAGCATCTCATTTCTGCCTCGTGAGTTCCGCTGGCTCAGGGTTCACGGTCGCTGCTGACCTCCACCGTAGCCCAGATCTACCTTACGGTCTGTGGTTTGTCAGGGTGCACATGCCAACCCCCCACCCCGTTTGAAAGTGCACAATTCACTTCTTCTTCTTTTTTAATTTTTCTTTGTTATTTGTTTTCATACTTAAAAAATTTTTTTAAAGATTTTATTTATTTATTTTTAGAGAGAGGGGAAGGGAGGGAGAAAGAGAGAAACATCAATGTGTGGTTGCCTTTCATGGGCCCCCCACTGGGGACCTGGCCCACAACCCAGGCATGTGTCCTGACTGGGAATTGAACCGGCGACCCTTTGGTTCGCAGCCCACGCTCAATCCACTGAGCCACACCAGCCAGGGCGACGATTCACTTCTATCTTGATTGAAGACACTGATGTCACCCCAGAGGAAACCTGTCCCCATTAAGTAGTCACTCTCTTTTCCTGAAACCATGAGTTCCCTTCCAGTCTCTGTGGATTTACCTGTCCTAGACATGCCATCAAAAGTCATCATACAACAGTGTGACTGTTTGTGCCTGGTTTCTTCCACCTGACGCCGTGCTCCCGAGGTCCGTCTCTGCCGTGGCACCTATCGGCTCGTCCTTCCTTCTTGTGACTGATTCTGTCCTTTCCTCCATCATGATGCCTTCAGAGCCCTGATGGGACCTCGCAGCTTCTGCTCGTTCACACACAGCTTTGGTTTCTTCCTAACCTGGCCTTCGCAGCGCGACCTTTTGTGGCCCCTCCCTCTCCATGTGTGTACTGTCAGTGCCAGGTCCCGTCCTCAGTGTTTCCCAGTGAACTTCCCGAGGGAGACACTCTGCCAGGCCCCCTGGGTGATGCCCGCTGGCCTGTTGGTGCGTCGCGGAGACCCAACCCCCGCCAGCACCCCCTCACTTGCTGGCAGCGGGCAGCTTCGCTGGGTCCAGGACAGCATGGTTTCAGCTAGAAGGTGGGCAAGTGCCATCACCGCTGACACTTCCTGTCAGACCGGGCAGTGTCACCAGTGCTACCTTGGTCGGGTCACATGCCCTCCCTGAACCTCCACGTGACATGGCTTGGCACTAATCGTGCTGTCTACCTCATGGGGTTGGTGCGGAGCGCCCCCTGCAGGGCCTGGATTTCAGGTGGTGGGGCTCCCTCTTCCCAGCGCTGCAGCCGGCAGGGAGCCCAAGGCACAGAAAGAGCTGTGAGCCCTAATCCTGGAGGGGCTGCCATCAGAGGAAAGAGGGTTCCCTGGGGCTGGGACCGGTGGGCTTCCCACTGAGGAGGGCTGACCTGAGCAACCTTTGAGGACTTTGAATAGAGCAGGAAGCTGGTGCTCTGCGTGGAGGCCACCACAGTCAGCAAAGGTGTGGAGGTGGGAGCGCTGATGGTGCACAGGCAGGGACCCAAGGAGACTGGCCCGCTGGTCTCCCAGCCCAGTGACCGTCTGACTTTTTCCTCTGACCTGGGAAGGACGCTCGGGGCCACTGAAAAGCCTAGAAGCTACATTTTCAGGCTGTAGTAAAGAACCGGATGCATTTATTTGAGCAAAAGGATTACAATCCAGGAGACGCAGGCTCAGGAAGCAACTCAGCCGGCTCTGGAGAGAACGAAGAAAAGCAGGTTTATAAACGGAACTCCCACAAAGCGTACTTCTCCTGCGCAAAGGAAGGCAGGAGGGCTGGCTCGGGAACCGCGAGGAGGAAATCAAGTGCATACAGTCCATGTACCAGCTGCTGTGCCAGGGCGTTTATGGCTCCAGGCTGTTTAAAGCTCGGCGTTGAACTGAACGTAACGACAGGTTGAGCAACTTAATAGCAGCTCTGAGAACGGAGGCAGGAGATGTGTGCCGGCCCCACTTCCCTAGCAGCCTCCGCTGCTGATTGAAAGGACTCTCTTAGCTGTGCCTGCTCGGGTTTATGGTGTCTCTTGTCAGCATGCACGGCAGCAGCGTCCCTTACATGCCCTGGCACCGCCCCCCCGGCCCCGACTCTGCCCATAAACGCATCCGGACCCATCTCTAGCACCCAGAAAGTTTTCTGCCTTTTGCGATCTCATGGTAACCGCATCCCTGGGACCCCAGACTGACCCTGTCCATCCACCCCGCAACCCCAGACTGAACCCACTATCCCTGGGAAACCCAGGGTGACACCGCCCATTCCAGAGACCCCAGGCTAGCCCCAGTCCAACCTCCAATCTCCCTGACCTGGCTGACTTCCCCCAGGGAGGAGGCAAAGACCAAGATGGACATGCTGCGGGAGAGGGCGGACAAGGAGGTAGTCCAGAACGAGACGGAGGTGCAGACCTTGCAGCGGCATGTCGCGCACCTGGAGCACCTGCACCGCTTCCTCAAGCTCAAGAACAACGATCGGCCTCCGGATCCGGCCGTCGTGGAGAAGAGCGAGAAACGGGGTGAGGCCCGAGAGGCCACCTCCGCAGCCCACAGGCCAGGCGCCGCCCCGCCGCGGGGCACAGCACGGGCCTCCGGGTCTTGCTCAGAGCACAGGGCCAGAGAGGCCTGCAGGGGGCGCTGGAGAGCTCGGGGCAGGTGGAGAGGAGCCTTTGCGCCGCCCGGTGGTGACCGCGCCCTCCTAGTCAGGGCGCACAGGGGCCTGGGCTCACTCCAAGGGCCCCCTCTGGGCTAGTGGCCGCCCCGGACGCGGACCTCACCACCCTCTCCCCGCAGCCCGGGAGGTGGCCGAGGGCCTCCGGAAGACCTCCCAGGAGAAGCTGGTGCTGCGGTATGAGGACACCCTGAGTAAACTGTCCCAGCTGACCGGGGAGAGCGACCCGGCCCTGATGGTGGACAAGTACCTGGAGGGTGAGCGCCGGCGCGCGGGCGGGGGCGAGGAGCGGCCCGGCAGGGGCACGTGGTGCTGTCTCGGGCCGAGGGCGCTGGCGACTCCTGCCCCCGCGCCGGACGAGCAGGCGGGTTCTGCACGCACCTCTCACCGTGGGCTCGCCTCTGCCCCGGCCCTCCCCCCGTCTCCATGTCCCGTCCCCTTCCTCCGTTTGTCTCTCTCTTCTCCGCATCTGTCTGTCCTCTCCGAGTGTCTGTATCTCTGTTTTTTATTTCTGTCGGATTTCGCTGGGCGTGGCATTCCCGGGCCTGCGAATCACTCTCCAAATTCCGCCCCGCTTCTCGCTCTTGTCCCGGTTGTTGTCGGTCCCCCGGTCTTCTGTTCTCTGACCCACCGCTGCCGTTTCCTCTCCCTGTGTGCCTCCGTCCCTCCGGGTATTCGTGGGCTCTCTCTCACTCTGACTTTCTCGGCGTTGCGTTTCCCCGCCTGTATCTCTCCGGCTCTGTCTCTGTGTTGTTTTTCTCAAACATCTCTTTCTCTGCCCTCCGTCTGTGTCTCCCGGTCCCTACGTCTCTGGACCCCGCCTTCCCTTTCCTGCTGCCCCCGCCCCCCCCCAGTGGAGGAACGCAACTTCGCGGAGTTCAACTTCATCAACGAGCAGAACTCCGAGCTAGAGCGTGTGCAGGAGGAGATCAAGGAGGTGAGACTCGCCAGTCCTGGTGTCCCACCCACCCTTTCTCCCCGCCTCCGCACCCGTCCGCCCCTCGGCCCAGCAGACCGGTCCGCTGGAGCCGCACCCTGCGCCGCCCCTGCCCCGCAGATGCAGGAGGCCATGGAGAGCATGCGCACCAGCGAGGCCGCCCGGCGGGCGCTGCACGCGGAGCAGGGGGCGGCCTTGCAGCGGAGCATAGAAAAGGTGCGCTCGGAGGCGGGTGCCCTGGAGGCCCGTTCCCAGGAGTTTCGGAGGCAGCTGGAGAAGCTCAAGGAGGGTGAGCACCCCCTCCCTCTTCTTCACCTGGGAGGATGTGAGGAGCACGCGAGGTTTCCACGAAGGACTTTGCTCACTCACTTATTTCCATCGCATGTCCGTCATCCATCCGTCCACCCACCCATCCATTCATCCGGTATCGATCCATCCACGCATCTATCCATCCAACCATCCGTCCAGTATTCATCCACCCATTTATCCAGCCGTCCCCTGTCCGTCATCCCTGCAGTACCCACCCCCACTCAGCCCTCCAGCGAAGAGCACTAATGACCCAGGCTGCCCTGGGCTTGAACCCAGCTCCCCCTGGGTGTGCAGTTTCCTCCGTCTGATGCTCTCTGGAAACGGGGTGCAGTGCCTACGTCATAGGGTGGCCACAAGGAGTAGATGGGATGACAGATGGCAAGCCGTAAGGGTGGAGAGAGACAGCAAGGTGGCAGTGGCGATGGGGAACAAGAAGGAAAGCCACCCCCTGGCACACGGGATGGGGGCAGTTAGTGGCAGACCCGCCTTCCCCCGTTGCTGAGGCTGCTGTGCCAAGGCCCGTGTGCCCCCCCCCCTCCCCCCACCCCGGACCTGGTGGGCGTGGCTCGGCTGGGAGGAGCCTGACACACCGGCTACTCCAAATGCAAGGGCCGGCCTGGAGCAGCTCCGGGGCCTTCGAAGCAGCAGTGGGCTGTGACTGGGGGTGGTGGGTGGGGCTGTAATTTGGGGGGCCCAGTGCAGAAAGAAATGTGGGTCCCCTTGTTAAAACATGTATCAAGAATTTCAAGGTGCCAACAGCAGAGCTCAAACCAAATGCAGGGTCCTTCTGAGGATGGCCCTATGCCACTCACTACCCAGGGGGCGCACCCAAGACAGCGGCTCTGCTGGGGTGACAGGGGAGGCTTCCTGGGAGCAGTGAAGCTCGATGCTGATCCTGAAGGCTGAGTATTTAACTGAACAACTGCGGAGGGGCTGCTCCCAGCAGGCCGCCGAGGTCTGGAGGGGCCTTCACGTTGCCGGGTTCCCTCTACAGAGAGGGGAATGCAGGTGTGGGCGGGGCTGCAAGAGGGCCGGGCTGAGGCACTTCCTGGAGGTGCGGGGAGCCATGGAAGGGTAGTGGGCAGGACAGGGTGGTGGGCAGGGAGGTTGGGGTGGCGGGCAGCGAGGAGAGGCGGAGGTGTGAGACTGATGGGCCATGGCAGATAAGGGGCCTGGCGCAGGTGAGGCCCCTCCCTGAGATGGAGTGGGGTTGGGTGACCCAGAGTTCAGTGTGGGTGGCCTGGTGGGTGTTCTGGGAGGGGCCCCAGGAGGAAATTGTATGTATGAGCCTGGTGCTCCGAGGGAGGAGGCACAGGCGCGGCTGGTGGGGACGTCCATCGTAGGGTTGGGAGCAGGTTCTCCACAAGGTCCAGACGCCTTCTTCTTGCATGAACAACAGCCAGTTAACTAACCAATGGTAAGTGGGTCCTTCCCGGGCCAGTTGTGTGAGCGGGTCACGGTAGTGATTCACGCAGTCGTGTGCACCTGCAGCCCCGTTAGAGAAAGCGTGCACTTTGCTGGGCAGAGCCTGAGCTGCGGAGTCGGGCGGGAGGCAGGCAGGCTCTCGGGGGAGATGCCTTCCGGCTGCCCCTGGCCACCCCTCGCTGGTGGTTCCGAGCCAGGCACACAGCGACGCCCTCCCACTGCCTGGCTGTCTGCGCCCAGGGACTTCCTCAAACCTCGCTCACTGTGTCCATTTGTGGGGACTTGCGGGAAGGAGAGGGCTGGCACCCAGCGGCTCCGGATCCGTGACAGCCTGTCCCCCGCCCCAGGTATCCAGCAGCTCTTCACCAGGGCCCGCTGCGACAGCACCATCATCGATGACCTCCTGGGGGTTAAGACCCACATGCGGGACCGAGACATAATCCTTTTCCTGAGCCTCATCGAGAAGCGCCTGGTGGAGCTCCTGACGGTGCAGGCCTTCCTGGATGCCCAGGTGGGGAGGCAGGGGACGCGCAGGGGACAGGAAGCCCCCGTCTTGGAGTCCGGGGCCACGGGGACTGGCCCGAGCTGACCACGGGCTCTTGCCCTCCAGGGCTACACCACCTCCAGCCTGCCTAACGCCGCCCTCCTGGTGCTGGGCCAGGGCCTCAAGGACCCTCCGAAGAAGGTGGCCCCGCCTCAGCTCCCGGACAATCTGTGAGGCACAGGGCCAGGGGGATGGGGGAGGGGACGGGGACTCCCTACGGCACAGGGGTCCTCTTCGGGACCAGAGCGCGGGTGTGGCTCTGGGCAGGGGGAGAAGATGGAGTGGGTGCTTTGGGGAAACGGAGTACGGGCTCCCTGGGACGGCATGGGCTGACGGCCCTGGGTACTCGAGAGGGACGACGCATGCTGGCCAGCGCACGCTGCGCGTCTCGGGGTATGACCATGGGGAGACATCAGCCCTTCGCGGGTGGAGGGTGTAGTCCCTTCCTGCCTTGCCCCTACTTTAGGGAGGACTCCCCCGGCTTTGAGGCCAAAGACGACTATCCTATGAGCAAGGAGGAGCTGCTGAGCCACGTGAAGAAGGCGGTGAGGATGGGAGCCTGCGGGGTCGGGGCCGGGGTGGGCGCAGGGTGTCCTGCCTCCTTTGGGGCCTAACTCGCCTCCCCGGCAGCTGGAGGCCCGGGAGCTGGCCCGCGAGCAGCACATGAAGGAGCTGGTGGACGCGGTGAAGAAGGTGGACAGCAACCCCATCATAGCCCTCCCGGGCAGCCAGAATGCCAGCTCAGTCACGCCGCTGGTGACCACCAAGAGCCCTACTACGGTTCCCGGGTCCGTCTTCAGCAACAGGACTAGCAGCATCCTGGTGTCCAGCGGAGGCCGTGCCGCCAGCTCCAATGTTGGCCGTGTCACCTTTGGGGACCCCAGCTCCAGTGCAGGCCACGTGACTGTGCCCGGCTCCACCAGTGCCAGCCCGGTCTCAACAAGGGGCCGCGTGACCTTCAGACCCCTCAGCCAGAGCAGCTACCTGGGGTCCACGGGGTACCCAGAGTCCAGCAGAGGCCCCGAAAACTTTGGAGGTGCGCAGAGCAGAAGTGCCACATCGGACTGGAGTGCCGGCCCCACCTCCAGCACCCGCCCGGGCTCCGCCGCAAGCAGAGACTGGCAGAGCAACGCCTAGGGCGCCAGCCCCGCCCCCGCCCTGCAGGGTGTCTGCCCGCCCCTTCCCTGGTGTGCCCTGTGGCCCCCTCTTCCTCTCCCACTTCCAGGCTTCACATCTCTTTGCCCCCACAGCTGTCTCCGCCTCCCCTTCCTGTGTCCCGGTGTCTGTTTCCATGGCTCTTCATCATCCCATCTCTGTCTCCTGGTCTCGCTCTCTGCTCCACACCCTCCCTCCCCTTTTGGCCTTCCCACCCCCTGCTGTTTCCCATTTGGTGTGTCTGGCTTGTCTCATGTCCGCCCAGCCATCTCTGCTCTGATCTCTGGTTCTCCCCACCTCCTGTTTCTGCCTCCCCATTCCCAGTTCCTTTCTCCTCACCTGCATCTCCCCAGCTCTCCTGGCATCTCACGTCCTCATTCCTCGCCCCCGCCCGCCCCCCCCAGCAAGAGCCCCCAGTACTGACTGTGGGGGAAGAACTGGGGCAAAGGAATTGGGGTCAGCATGAGCTGTGACCATAGGAAATAAAGGCCAGAGCCCAACTTTTCCTGCAGCATGGTGACCAGTGTCTGTGTGAGAGAGCATGCCAAAGACATAGCTGTTTCCCTACCTCTGTGGTCCAGGGGGACATTTATGGCCCCATTCATTCATTCGTTCAGCCTTTCATTTTGTTGAGACCTCCCCACTTCAGGCTCTTCTGAGAACCGGGTGCTGTATCAGTCGGGATGGGCTGGGTCGTGCTGCAGTAACAAACCACCCCCGGATCTCAGTGGCCTAATGCAACAAAGGTTTATTACCCGCCAGTGCTATTGGTCTGCGGTGGGTCCGCTGAGGGCTAGGCCCCCTCCCCCCACCCCGGCCCCGTTGTCCCAGGCAGACGGAGCAGCACCTGTCTGGAGGGATGCCAGTCTGTAGCTGGGAAAGAGAAAACGGCAAAGCTGCAATGACTCTGAAATCTCCTGCAGAAGACCAGCTTACTGCAACCTTAAGGTGTGAGAGCTCCGAAGGAGGGGCGGTGAGGCGGGATGAATGGAGTTGACACTCTTCTTTTTGGTGCCTTTTAGTTCAGTTTATTGAAAATGAGAGACCAGCTTTCTTGCTAGTCTCTCAGCCTCCAAACTAAACTAACTCCCCGAACAAAGGAACTATCTCTATTTTAAAGACAAGGCATTTTTTTACAACAGTAGTGACAAAAAGCAGACACACATCTTACACAATTAGTAAAGGACCGCTGCAAGTTACAAATCACCAAGAAATAACACGTGGAGCAATTAAAAAGACTATAAATTCTACTCATGTTAAACAAATGGGTACTCTGATAAGGAATCATCATCAAACAGCTAGAAATAATATTAGTACTAACTATTTTAAGCACTAATAATTGGCTAGACATATATATATGTATTTTCTTAGGTCCTAGATAACTCTAAATTAGTAATTAGAAATATATGTAGAGGTAAGTCTTTGTGCTTAGGAAATTTGAGAGAGAGATGTCATCTAAATCAAGGTACTTCTAACCCAATTAGCTGTTCTTTGAAGTATAAACATTTGCCAGTGTCCTTGGAATCCTAAGCAACAGATGGTCCTTATCTACAACTTTCTGAAGTTCTTGGTTATTCAATAAACTTCCTAGCTATTAAAATCTTTTCCTATATCTCTGGTCTAAAGAAGAACAATAAATTGCTGAATTTCAGGGAGAATGGTTTAAAGTATTTTTAGTAATGACTTCTCCCAGGCCTCTCTCATCAATTAACAGACTGCTTTGCTTTTAGCATTGAGGCGGCTGGGCTTGCCAAATGGCTAGTCACTCCTTAACCCCTTCATGTGTGGGGATGGCCAGGATGATCAAACTTCCAACATTTTACAAGCCATTAGAATTGTTCTAACTCTCAGGAGTGCTAAAGCAAGCTGGCACAGAGTGAGACTTGCGGGTGGACTGCCCGTGGTTGTCTCCTGCTGACAGCCATTTCGTGTGTGGGGAATAGACTAGTAGTTAGAAGTCTTTGTTTTCAGAGGTCAAATAAGCATTGCCACATCTACACCATGCAAGCCACAAGCCAGACTTGTGGGAACTGCCCCTGGTAGCCTGCCGCCGTGCAGCGGCACCTTGCCCATATCTGACTGTGCCGAGAAATAGGTGGGGCTAGTTCCCCGCAAATCAGTGCTCATGGATCTGGTGTAGCATGGCTCCCAACAATCTCCTACCTGGATACAATACGTATCACTTCTGCTCATGTTCACTGATTTGAGCAGGTCATAGGACCACGTCTCATTTCCAATGGGGGTGGGAGGTGCAATCTGGACGGAGAGGGGGAAGGAGTATGTGTGGACAAGCCTAATGCCTGCCGCGGGTCCCAGAGGTAAAGCAGCCTGTCCCCTTCCTGCTGTGGGGTGGGTTTGGGAGTGAGAGGCCTTGAACGCCATGGAGAAGTGCCTCCTGCCATTGTCAGATGCCCTGTCGAAATGTAATGCCACCAAACCCAGTCAGTCAGCCCACCATCCATCTTCCTAGCCCACGAAGGTAACTCCGGGTCTCATTCCCCTAAAACAAGTTAATAATAGTCCCTGCCTCAGAGGTTTTTTTTTTTTTAAGCATAAAAAGAATTGGTGCATGTAAAGCCTTAGCATGGGCACGTACTAAATGTTCACGACTGTCTGTGATTACGATGGTGACAAAGATGAAAATTAATGTAGTGTTTTTCCCTTCATTTATTTTTTAAAGATTTTATGTATTTATTTTTAGAGAGAGGGGAAGGGAAGGAGAAAGAGAGGGAGAGAAACATCAATGTGTGGTTGCCTCTTGTACACCCCCCACTGGGGACCTGGCCTGCAACCCAGGCGTGTACCCTGATTGGGAATCGAACTGGTGACCCTTTGGTTCACAGGCTGGCACTCAATCCACTCACTGAGCCACACCAGCCAGGGTGTGTTTACCCTTCTGTTCAGAAGATCAGGGAAGTGCAGGGGGAGGGATGGGGGGGTGGGGTGAGGAAGACAGGGTCAACCTGGAGAGTTCTTGTCCCCCACAGGTGGGTCCTTTGTCCCCCAAAGCTGAACTTAGCAGAGCTTTTGGGCACCACGCAGCTGTGGGCAACTGAGAGAACGTGTGGCTTTTCTTTCTCTTCTTCCTCCCTCCTTCCCTTCCTTCTCAGGTTCATTAGAGTATAATTTACACTCTGTAAAGTCCACCCATTGTCGGTTGCCTCCTCGATGCACCCACCACCGGGGGTCGAACCCGCAACCTTTTGGTGTATTGGTGGAAACTCCAACCCCCTTAGTCACCCATCTGGGGCTCAATAACTTTTCATAAATTGAACGGAGTTGTGCAATTATCACCACAGTCCATGATCCCCCAAATTTCCCTCTCACGAGTTTGCAGTCAATTTGCTGTCCCCCCTCCAATCCCATGCACCGCTGATCTGTTCTGTCTCTACTATTTACTTTTTTCTGGAAATTCTGTATAAATGGAATCTTGCATTTATACAACCCAATTCTGTCTAAAACTCTCTTGTACCTCTCATACAGAAGCAGTTTTTGCGGCAATGTTTACACTAGCCATGGTGAGAGACACAAAAGTCTCTTTAAAAATAACCTGCAGGGCTGTGAAGAAGAAGACCCACTCTTTTCACTGCAGCCCGCCTGGGTTAATCTTCCTCTGAATGGAGCAAGGCTTAAAGAAATATTCAGTGTGATACCCTGGGTAGTATCCAAATGAGCCAAAATACAAAATACAGTATCTGGAGATTCATGCACAGGGGGAGCACGAAGATGAGCCAGGGAATGAATAATCTAACATGTAACCTAGTGGCTTCCTCTTGGGGGTCGGGGGCGCCGGATATAATTGCCTGACATTTCTGACCAGCTGCGTATGGGCCTGGGGGGTGAGTATGCGGCGCTCACCTTACGACTTTGAACTCTGTGTGTATATTTTCACACACTCGGGGCAGCCACGTTTCCCAAAAGAACAGCAAAGGAAGCCATCAACCAAACGGAAAGACAGCCCACGGAATGGGAGAGCGTATTTGCCAATGATACATCTGATAAGGGGTTAATAGCCCAGATTCATAAAGAACTTACACAACTCAACACCAAAATGCACCCCAAACAATCCAATTAAAAAATGGGCAAAGGACCTAAAAAGACGCTTCTCCAAAGAGGACGTACAGATGGCCGATGGACATACAAAACGATGCCCGATGTCACTAATGAGCGGAGAGAGGCAAATTCAAACCACAATGAGATGTCATCCCACACCTGTCAGAATAAATATCATCAATAAACCAACAAACGACCGGTGCTCGCGAGGCTGTGGAGAAAGGGGAACCCCAGTGCGCTGTTGGTGGGAATGCAGTCTGGTGCAGCCACTGCAGAAAGCAGCATGGAATTCCACACAAAATTAAAATGGAACTGCCTTTTGATCCAGCAATTCCACTCCTGGGAATAGCTGAAGAAATCTAAAACTCTGATATGAAAGGATATAGCCTCCCCTATGTTCACTGCAGTGTTATTTACAATCGCCAAGATCTGGAAGCAGCCCAAGTGCCCATCAGTAGATGAGTGGATCAAAAACCTGTGGTACATTTATACAGTGGAATACTACTTGGCCATAAAAAAGAAGGAACTCCTACCTTTCGGGACAGCATGGATGGGCCTTGAGATTATTATGCTCAGTGAAATCATCTAGTCAGAGAAGTACAAATACCATGTGATTTCACTCATACATGGAATCTAATGAACAAAAGAAACAAAATAGAAACAGACTCCCAGATACAGAGAACAGACTGACAGCTGGCAGAGGGGAGGAAGGGCTGGGTGACATGGGCGAGGGGATTAAGCGAAAACCAACAACGCACAGACTCAGACCACAGTGTGCCCGTCGCCAGAGGGGCGGGGCTGGGGGGGGAGGGAAAGGGGATAAATGGCGACGGAGACTTGACTTTGGGTGGTGAACGCACAAGACTCGATACAACTGATGCATGACAGAATTAGACACTCGAAACCTATATATTTTAATTAACCCATGCCACCCCAATACATGCAATAAAAATGTAAAAAAAAATTGAAAATAAAAAATCAGGATAGAGTGTGCCCTGCCCTTCCACCTCCTCGTCTTCCACATGAGGAGATGCCGCGAGATCAAGGCCTGTGTCGTTCTTCCATTGGACCGGGCCCATGAGCTAAGAACGGTTTTTTATTTTTAAATGATTGGGAAACATAATCCAAAGATTACCTCATGACATGGGACCAAAAGGAAAGGTTGAAAGCCTTTTCTGTTGCGGGGCTGTGGTCAGCAGTGAGTGAAGCTGTATGTGCAGACTTGTCCAGGGTTTGTTTTTATTCACGGCAGAATGTATGGAATCTGTTTGGCAGCTTCAATATTTAAAAACAATTCTTTAAAAAAATAAAAAGATCTCAAAAAAAAAAAGAAAAAGAAAAGAAGACTTACTCATGGTAAAGGGCACATAAACTTCACCCCAGTTTTAAAAAAATCATTGTCAGGCCCTGGCCAGTGTGACTTGGTTGGATGGAGCGCTGCCCTGTAAACAGAAAGGTCGCAGCTTCCATTCCCAGTCTGGGCACATGCCCAGGTTGTGGGTTCGATCCCCGGTGGGGGCTCATGGGAGAGGCGACCGATTGATGTGTCTCTCTCACATCAATGTTTCTTTCTCTCTCTCACTGCCCTGCCTCTCTCCCTTCCTCTCAAAAAAAAAAAAAAAAAGAAAGAAAGAAAGAAAAAAAGAATGAATGAAAAAGTGTCCTCAGGTGAGAAAAAACAATCAGCACCAGTAGAGAAGATGGTTAAAACAGACTAGCAAGAACCCGCCAGCAAGAAAGAAAACGCGACTCCTATGCGTCTACCAACACCGTCTCCAAACACATGAAGCAAGAATTGGCAAAACGAAAGACTCCGATCGCCCGCTTTCAGAGTGGGATTTTATTATACACTTGCTCACTAAAGAACGGGTTGAACATTTTGTGAATGAGATTGCAAAACACTCAAGAAGCTTAACCATTCAGACATGCACTGACCCCTGAGCTCACCCCGTACCAAAGAAATACACAGTATTTTGAAACACACAAGGAGCAATTTTTAAAGAAATGGCCACGCGCTAATTGATCATTTAGCATTTAACTGAGTGATAAAAAATCTCCCCTAAATGTTTCTTAATTCAACTAGATAGAGATTTGTTTAATGTAAGAAGTCTAAAAAAATACAGTCTGTTGCAGCCATGGACAACCACAAATATGCCATTGGGGAGTGAAAATCTTGCATTTTGAGGGTTGCGGTATAGAGACCATGACCTTTACCCTAAGATCTCAACGTTGCTGTGCTAATGCAGGCAGGGCTGCCTAATCCACAGACAGCAACAGGGAGAGAGAGCAAAGGGGACTCGTGTAAGGGAAACTGAGTGGCGAGCCCTGACTGGTGTGGCTCAGTGGTTGGGCCAAAAGGCTCAGTGGTTGGGCCTGTGAACCAAAGGATCGCAGGTTCGATTCCCAGTCAGGGCACGTGCCTATGTTGTGGGCCAGGCCGCCAGCAGGGGGTGCATGAGAGGCAACCACACAGTGATATTTCTCTCCCTTTCTCCCTCCTTTCCCCTCTCTCTAAAAATATTTTTTAAGAAAAGGAGAAACTGAGTGAGATGTCTCCTCTGGACAGCTGTCTAGGAATCCACACCAGGAACTGTGTCCTCCTCATTGGCCAGAGCTACATCTTCCCCACCCTCACGTAGAAGGAAAACAGAAATGCATTTAAAAACATTATTTAGTTCAGTGGACTAAGTGCAGGCCTGTGAACCAGAGGGTCGCTGGTTCGATTCCCAGTCAGGGCACATGCCTGGGTTGCAGGCCAAGTCCCCAGTCGGGGGTGCATGAGAGGCAACCACACATTGCAACCACACATTTCTCTCCCTCTCTTTCGCCTTCCCTTCCCTTTTCTCTAAAAATAAATAAATAAAATCTTTATAAAACAAAAACATTAAACAGTGGTAACTCTGGAACAATAAATCTATGTATCCTTAGTAAAGAAGGGATATGATGGGGCAATTGAGAGAATCAGCCAGGAGGCCAAAATGAAAGTCAGGACAAGTACCACCTATCAGCACCAAGAAGACTGTGCTCTCTGACCATAAACGCAGTCACATCATGACCAGTAACAACTACGACAACAAACTGACCAAAGGGGCATTATAGAGCACAGTCAGCCCAAATCTAAGTCACACGTGGCTCCGACAGCGAGCCACGCTTACCGTTGGCGAGACCATCCGTACGCAAGTGAACTGTAACGAAGCTACTACACATCACAATTCATGTGGCAGAGCTGAGAAGGTGCAGAGAGGGATACTCATCGTTGGATAGGATTTTATTAGAAAAGAGAAAGTGGGACATAATGAACTTTGGTTCCCCCTGAAGGACGAGACGCCAATGGCAGCAAACACAAATAACGTTCGCGGTGTTTCTCTCCGACCGTGCGCGCACCTGAAGCCTGAAAATGAAGGGCGGGGACCGAAGTCCTGCTCTTGTCCGTGCGAGTGTCCTCAGGTGTGCTCTCAGGTGGAGCTCAAGAAAGGGGTGTTTGAAGAGGTCTCCCCACACTCCTCGCTCGTGTCTCTGCCGTGAGGTCTTCGTAGGGACTCTTTGAATTTGAGACAACATGGAAGGCTTTCCACACGCCTCAGATCCTCAGATCTGTGAGATTTCTCTCCGGTGCAAGAAGAAACGTCTCCTCAAGACGAACGAAAGCAAACAGCTTTCCACACATCTTCTCTTCACAAGGCTTTCTCGCCTGGTGTGACTTTTCCTGTTTCTGTTAAGACGCAGGCGTTCGAGGAAGACTTTCCCTGTACGAAGCTGTGCGAGCTCCCTTCCAGTATGGCCTCTTTATGCACTCAGTGTTTTGAGAATAAAGCTTTCCTTGAGTTTCTTTTATTCTAGGGGGCTCTCAGCTATGTTTTTCCTTTTTTAAAAAATACTTTATTTATTTATTTATGTTTAGAGAGAGGGGAAAGGAGGGAGAAGGAGAACGAGCGAAACATCAATGTGTGGTTGCCTCTCATGTGCCCCCTACTGGGGACCTGGCCTGCAACCCAGGCATGTGCCCTGACTGAGAATCGAACCAGCGACCCTTTGGTTAGTAGGCCCGTGCTCAATCCACGGAGCTGCACCAGCCAGGGCTCAGCTGTGTTTGTTTAGATGGCTTTTAAGTCCTGAATGAACAGTGAAGCCTCTTCCACATACTTTACAGGTATAGGGCCTCTCTCCCGTGTGAATCCTCACATGTTTGGTAAGGTCTGAGGATTTCCGGAAGGCTTTCCCACACTCCGTACATTTATGGGACTTCTCTGCCATGTGCCTTGCGAAATGTTTGTTGAGGTGTAAGGAATATCGGAAGGCCTTCCCACACGTCTCACACTCATAGGGTTTCTCTCCGGTGTGGATTTTCATGTGCTGCATAAGGAAGGAGTGGTAAGCAAAGGTCCTCCTGCAGTCCTCACACTTGTAGGTTTTCTCTCCGGTCCTGGTGCTCCTGTGGGGCGCAGACACGGCAGCGTGGGCAAGGTGTTTCCCACTTTGATTGTTCTCATTATTGGTCTCTGCTGTATAAGATGGCATCCGCCCGCCACGGAGCGAGCAGCTTGGAAAGGCGTTTTCAAATGCGTTCGACGCATACGTTTTCTCTTTGATGTGAGTCTCGTGTGTCCCAAGGGCACAGTCTTCGGCGAAGACTTTCCCAGGTGGATCCCAATCAGGGACGTCAGTGCCCACACACTTTGTATCGTGAACACGAAGCCCGTGGTTCTGGGCGTCAACCCGCGTGTTTGATTTCGCCTCTGTTGGAGTTCTCTCACTGGAAGTTGGTGGAACATTCTGCCACAATCCTCCACCGTCCTTGCCGTTTTCAGAGGTTTTGTGGTTGCTTGTTAAGACACAATTTGGCTTCAGAATATTTGGGGGGCTGTATTTGCTTGTGGAATCTCCCTGCAAAGGCACACACTTGGAGCTTGGTTCTGGGCGCTCCCTCATTTCGGGATACGCGCAGTCCCCAGCCAGGGACTTGTCCTCCTCTCGGGCAGCTGCAGGGTGCTGCCCTTTCTGCCCCCTGTGCTCGTGGGGCTCCCGTGTTCCGGGGCACTCCCACTCTCCTCCTAAGACAGCGTTGCTGCTCGAGAGACACACTCCGCTGGCTGCATGGAATGTCTTTTTAGTGAGAATGTCCTGCTGAGGGATCGCGTCTTTGGTTTTACGTCGAATCGCCCCATCTGAAACAGAGCAGCACAGAAGTTCAGTTCTTTGATGAAAGTCAAGGTGGGCTGGGGAGGATAGAACAGGTGAAGGCCCACATGGGCTTCTTTTCAAATGTTCACTCGGACACATGAGAGGGGCAAGTGTGAAAGCAAAGAAAGTGAGAGAAAGCAAGCAGAGAGTCTGTAGGAACCTGGGCTGGGTTAGGAGGGTGGCTGTGGTTAAGGACCATGGTTCGGCATGGACAGCAGCCTGCTCAGACATGGTCTGCAGCCCTGGCTGGTGCAGCTCAGTGGGTTGCCATTGTCCTGAGAACCAAAGGGTCACTGGTTCGAATCCCAGGCAGGGCACATGCCTGGGTTGTGGGCCATTCCTGTTTGGGGGGGCATGTGCGAAAGATCATTGTTTCTCTCCCTTTGTTTCTCCCTCCCCTTCCCCTCTCTCTATAAATAAATAAATAAATAAAACTTAAAAAAAAAGAAGAAGCGGAGGAGAACGGAGCTCTCTCTGTTCTGTGATGGCACAATGAGAAGGTGGCCGTCTGCAAACCAGGCAGCCGAGCTCTCCGGGAGCCAAACCGGCCAGCACCTTGACCTTGGGACCTCCCAGCCTTCAGAGTGTGAGCAGCGAATGCCCATGGCCCAGCGCCCAGTCTGTGCTGTTCTGTCCTGTCAACTCAAAAGGATGAGGACAGAGTTCATGTGTAATTTTAAAGTTGAAGGGGGACAGGTCTTTCCCTGGGAACAGAAGATGAACGAGAAGTAAACTTTCTAGGAACCCAATGAAGCCCGCAAAGACAGGCCTCGGCTTTCCTCGCGGATGAAATGGACTTTTTAAAAAAAAATCGAGGTGAAATTTACGCAGCAAAAAAGCGCCCATTTTCAAGGGTCCAGTTCAGCAGCATTATGTACAAACCTACATTGTACAACTAGCGTCTCCATTTCGTTCCAGCACGTTTTCACCCCGCACCCCTGGAAGGAAGTCTCGTATTCGGTAAGCAGTCCCTCCCCATCCAGGCAACCACTCCCCTGCCTTCGGATGGGTTTCCCGATACCTATTCCTATGAAAAGAATCCTACGCTACACGCCCTTTTGTGTCCCGCATGCTTTCAGGGTCAGCCACACTGTCACATGCATCTGAAAGTCATTCCCTTTCATGGGTGAAGAACGCGTCATGGTTCGGATCGAGCACATTTGGTTTCTCCCGGCGTCTGTGGACACCTGGGTTCCGCCCACCTTCTGGCAACTGGGAACAGCGCTGCTCTGAACCCCTGCTCCTGGATCTGTTTGCACCCCATTATCAATTTTTTTGGGTCTATACTGCCGAGTGGAATTGCTGGATCATATGGCAATTCTGTATTTCTTTTAAAAAAGACTTTATTTATTTATTTTTAGAAAGAGGGAGAAAGAGAGGGAAAGGAACATCCATGTGTGGTTGCCTCTCACGCGCCCCCTACTGGGGACCTGGCCCGCAACCCAGGCATGTGCCCTGACTGGGAATCTAACCTGCGACCCTTTGTTTCGCAGGCCGGCACTCAATCCATTGAGCCACACCAGCCAGGGCTGTATTTCACGTTTAGAGGAGCCTTCACCACGTTTTCCACAGTGGATGCGGGGAATCTCCCCTTTTCTCAGGAAGGCACTGAAACTCCGTGCCCCGTTTCTCCCATTAAAGGATCCCTAAGGCTATTACTCACAAGGTGAATAAAATGTAATACAACAACCAGGGGAAACCCTGAGCCTCCCACAGCAGCAGCCTGAGCTCTGGAACCCAGCAAGCCGGGCCCCATTCCTCAGCACGCCCCGCCCCCGCCCCACGAGCACGCAGGGGGCGGGGCCTGACTGCCCTCCATCCAGTGGCCGCAGAGCGCAGGAAGGGGCACCCTCACCTATGCCGGCCAAGTTCCGGAAGTTCTCCAGCATCACGTCTCGGTAGAGATTCCTTTGCTCAAGGTCCAGCAGGCTCCACTCTTCCTTGGTGAAGTTTAATGTCACATCCCCGAAGGTCACCGGGTCCTAAAATTAAACACGGGGCTCATTGGGGTACTTTGAGGAGGAGAACCGCGTCCCCTCCCAAAGATAACTTGAAATCCTAACCCCCCAGGACCTTGCATTTGACCTGATTTGTGAACAGGACTTTTGTAGACGTGAAGGAGTGAAGAGGAGGTCGCACTGGGGTAGGGAGGGCTCCAGAGAAGAGGAAATCTGGACACACAGAAGGAAGCAGGTCACACAACGACACCTCAGCGGAAGCGGTGACGGGAGGAAAGCAAAGGACAGGTGTTGCAAGTTGGATGGAAAATTGTCCTACCTCTAACTTGAAGGCCAGTTAGGCACAATTTACCAGAATTTTATATAATTTATCCCTTGACCCAGCATTTGCACTCCTAGGATGATATTATCAAAATGCCCTGGCCAAAAAGCTAAATGACAAATACATATATTTATTTATTTAAGGTGATTTCTGACAGCCAATGAGTGAAAACTGCCCCAAATATTCAATAACAGGGATTGCTTAAAAATCTATGCTGCAGCCCTGGCTGGTGGGGCTCAGTGGATTAAGTGCAGGCCTGTGAACCATAGGGTCGCTGGTTCTGTTCCCAGTCAGGGCACACGCCTGGGTTGCGGGCCAGGTCCCCAGTAGGGGGCGCATGGAGGGTGGCCACACATTGATGTTTCTCTCCCTCTCTTTCTCCCTCATTTCCCCTCTGTCTAAAATAAATAAACAGAGTCTTTGAACAAGAAAAGAAAAGAAAGGGAAGCAGATTTCTCTCCGGGTGGCTTTTCTGGTAAAAGCAGTATTGCCGTTCTTCTTACAGATATTTCATATTCACTGCAGGGTCAGGCAAAGGGATTATGGTAATGTTAGGAAGCAAGCTTTTTAGTCTAAGAAGGATTCAAATGTAAAGTAAAATAAGTTTCGAAAAGTCAGCTTCGTGGAAGGTTATCAGCATGAGCACACGGCCAGTCTATGCAAAGAAAATGGTTCAGGGGGAGCATTTGAGATCTCGCTCTCTGGCATGTCACTGGTTTGGCTGAAGTAAATGCTTAAAAGTTAAACAAAAAAAAGATTAGGAGGATGAATAAGCAGGAGGTAAAGAGAAAAGGCTGATCTAGGAGCTGGAAATATGAAATGGGAGTCTGAGGTATCTTGTGGCGCCAGAAGGCAGAGACACCATCCTAGGACATGTTAAGAGGATGTAGCTGCTCTGACTGGTGTGACTCAGTGGGTTGGGCAACTCTCTGTGGGCTGAAAGTTTGCCGGTTCGATTCCCAGGCAGGGCACATGCCTGAGTCGCAGGCCAGGTCCCCAGTTGGAGGAGTGTGAGAAGCAACCAATCAGTGTTTCTCTCACACATTGCTGTTTCTCTCCCTCCCTTTCTCCCTCCCTTCCCCTCTCTCTAAAAATAAACAAAATCTTTAAAAAAGAATAACTGTGGCACCCAGTTATTAAATGCTTGGGGGCAAAACTAGAGTTACGGGTGGAGAATATGGATGTTCCCCACAATGCATCAGGTGGAGACCTCAGACTCGGAGGGCGTGGGTTGCAAAGCCAGAAAGGTTTTTTTCTTCTTCTCCTCTCTCCTTACTGTTTTAACTCACTGAGGAAAATCGTTCTCTAAAAGTCATAGCCTACTCTATGACTTTACCAACAGAGACAGTCTGGCTTCCTCACCCAGATGCCTGGGCAACTAGGGAAACAGCTTCCCGTAGCCTGGGGGGGCCTGATAAGCAGTGTTCTCCTGGCCTTGAGACTGGGCCTGATAAGCAGTTCCCACAGCCGTGAGCGGGCCCGCATGCGCAGAATGAAGTTCTGCTGCATATCCCTGCCAGCTTTGTCTACATTTTATTTTCTTTTTATATTTTGTATCTTGTTTTTTCAATTTTTAAAAAAAGATTTTATTTGCCCGGCTGGTGTAGCTCAGCGGATTGAGCGCGGGCTGGGAACCAGAGGGTCCCGGTTCGATTCCCAGTCGGGGCACATGCCTGGGTTGCGGGCCAGGCCCCCAATGAAGGCCATGTGAGAGGCAACCATACATTGCTCTTTCTCCCTCCCTTCTCCTCTCTCTGAAAATAAATAAATAAAATCTTAAAAAAAAAAAGATTTTATTTATTTTATTTTTAGAGCTAGGGGAAGGGAGAGAGAAAGAGAGGGAGAGAAACAGTGTGTGGTTGCCTCTCGCGCGCCCCTTACTGGGGAACCTGACCCACAACCCAGGTATGTGCCCTGACTGGGAATTGAACCAGTGACCCTTTGGTTCACAGGCTGGTGCTCAATCCACTGAGCCACACCAGCCAGGGCTATATTTTAATATATAAGGTAGTGGACTTCCTGCTGAAAGGGGACAGATGACATGCAGTGTAACATGCAGTGACACGCAGGGGGGCACGCAGCTGGCAGCATGCGTGGATCGCCCCCCTCGAACAGGGGCATGTCAAGCACTCCCAGTGACTCCTGTGAATGTTCTTCCCTCTGCGAACCTGTACGGTTTTGAACGGTGGCAACACACCTGCCCGAAACGGAGCTGTTGGACATCATATCAGTAAGAAGGGAACTTGCACTCCTGCCTGGGGCATCTAAGTCACCGATACAGAAGCAGAGTGTCGGATTCCACAGCTATCAGGAGTTGGTGGTTTCCAAGGAAACAGCCAGCTAGGGTGGATAAACCCTCCGCAAAGGGCCCAGCCTGACCCTATCTAAGCAGCAGCCTCGTTGAAATTTATACTGTCCCTCAATCCTGTAACGAATGACCTGGCACCCTTTCTCTATCTGGCAGGCTCCTCTGGGGTGCAGTCTCCCCGCTTGCCATGAACCGATACAGCTTGCCCCCGGTTTCTTCCCCGGTGACCTCGGGTGTGTTCGTTCGGGACCATGGGGAACAAAGAAAAAAAGGTGTCATAGTGCGGGAGCAGCTGAGGTCAGCAGGTGGAAGGAAAAGACACATCTGGCAGATGACCCCCCTGCCACCCTCCTTCAACGTGTCCTTTTAAAAACTCCCTCTACAGGGGTCTCCATTCACCCAGGGAAGAATGTGCCCATCGGACTGTGGAAGACTGAGGGCCGTGTCCGAAACCTGACAAGCTTGGGGGAGGCCAGCGTGGTGGCCTTAAAGACTCAGGGGGTCCGCAACTAAACACTTCCTAGCTATGAGCAGGTCATGGCGGACAGTCCAGTATTTTTCTCTATCGGTGGTCAGTCTGTACCTTCACCGAGACTGTCTGTTGTGTGTCTTTGTGCACTGGGGACAACCTAGCTTCGGAATGTACTATTTCCTTCTCCCAGACCTCTGAAAGCACAGGCCCCGCACCAGGAGGAGACTGAGGGGGACTCAAATGTTGGAAAATTTTAGTGTCGGGTAATAGCTCATAAGCTTGGTAATCCATGTATGTAAAAAGCTATTGTCCAAGGAACTGAAGGTGTGACCCGCCCCGACTCCAGGAGACCGGAAGCAGTTCTACCTTTGAGCCTTGGGAGGTGGAATCTGCACCTTTGCACCCCAGGGTGAGATGCCCACCGCCCAGGGCACAGACGAAAGGATGCGGCAGCTTTTATTGGGTCAACTTTTCCCTGAATTCCAAGCCCCTTCCCTACACTTTTCTTTTCCTTGTAAAAAGGGCCGGTTTAAAATGGACTTTAAGGCAGTCTGTTAGGATACCAACCCGCTGTCTTCTCAGATCGCCCGCCATCTGAATAAAGCGGCCATAAAGATTCGATCCCTGTCTCTGCTTCGTGGTCTGGCAGGCGACAGGCAGCCGGAGCGCAGGCTTTGCCAGTTTCAGGTCCACACCCCCTCGTTGTGACAGTTTTCCTTGTTTGTCCGCTGATCTTATCCCGCACCGCCCAGGAAAAGATGTGTCCTTCCACTCACTTTCCACTCAGTCCCAGAGGCTTCCTGACCTGTCGCCCCTGGATTTCTTGTAACTTCCTCACGCCTCCTCTGTTTGACTGTACTATATAACAGAAGGTGCAAAACTGCCCTTCCCGGGAGCGTGATCTCAACTCGCTGAGGTTTTGCTTCCTGGCAACTGTTGACAGTTTGGCGCAAATAAACTCACAAAAATCCTCTACAGTTCTGAGTGTTTCTTACCTTGGCCAGACCAAACTCAAACCTCAAAGCCTTTTCTCTCGAAGAACCCGTCCCGCGCAGCCTTTCTGACTGCCTGGAATTCTCCAGCTCACCGCAGTGCAACCAAACGCTTTTATGGATTCAACTAACGAGCACGGTCCCCCCCGGGTCGCGGGCGTTTTGCAAGGTTGCAGCCAACGCCCCCACCCCACGCCCAGGTGAAGAGCGAATTCAGAGGGCAACAAGTGGGCGGCTCCTGGCTTCCCCTCTCCTCCCCCGCGGAGCGTGGCTTGGGCAGACAGCTGCTCCCGCCGCCCGAACCCGCCCCGCCCCGGCGCGGGCGGCACCCCAGCGGGCACCCGCTCACCATTTCAGCAGCAGCAGCTTCGGGCGCAGCGCAAGCAGCAGCTCATTCCAGGGGCGAGAGGGCTGCAGAGCGGCGCACGAGAGCGCTGGGGCTGTCCAAACAAGAATAATCCAATAAATCAATAATATATATAAAAAAAAATGTCCCCCTCCCCAGGAGGGATCCAGGGCAGAGGGGCGCCCTGCCCAGACATTCCGTATCCGCTTCCAGGGTCCCTCATCAAAGTGGACGGGTCAAGGAGTTCACGGGAGGAGCCGACCCCAGGACCCGCGCCCCTGCCCTCCCGCGGGACACGACCCCGCGGCGCGCAGAGCCGACCTGGCCTGGGCAGACTGGCGTCTCCCCGGGCGCCCCCGATCCTGGGAGGCGCGGGACGCCCCAGCCTCGGGCCCTCGCTGTCTCCTCCGCCCGCCGCGCGGTCGCAGGCTCGGAATCTGCCCCAGGGACGCTCGGGGTTTGCCCTCCCGGACTTTAGGTATTTATATTCTAAACGCCCTGTGGGCATCATTTCTTCTCCAGGGACTTTATTTGCTGAACCCCCAGCGAAGTCCCTTCGCGGCGGAGCGACTCAGACTGTTTGGGGGAGAACAGATGTCCTGGTGGCACCTGATGCCCCTTGCTTGGCTCTGATATCAAAACAATCTTAGTCTTAAAAACTTCAGACAAAGAAATTGCACTCCCTGCCTACGCACGCAGAGCCTCCTCCCTCACCAACATCGCTCATCGAAATGCTACTTTTTTTTTTTAAACCAGAGATGAACCTATATTGACACATCATAACCACTCAAAGTCCACAGTTCACATTAGAGTTTACTCTTGGTGTTGCGTCTTCTATGGGTTTGGACAAATGCATAGTGTCATATGTATCATTAGAATGTCATACTCCCAAAAAACCCTCTGAGCTGTGCCTGTTCATCTTCCAAACTGAAACTCTGTATTCTTTAACCCCTGACTCCCCATGGCCTTCCCACCCCGCTCAGCCCCTGGCAACCTCTACTTTTCGTTGCTATGAATCTGACTATTCTTCATACCCTGTGGAAGTGTGATCACACAGTCTTTGTTCTTCCGAGCCTGGCTTCCTTCACCTGTCAACCGATGGTCACTGGTACCCCTTCAACTGCAACAAGAACTCCCAATTTCGGGAGCAGTGTCAACAGCTCAATAATGAAACAGTGGGGTGGTGCAACGGCACTGCCACAAAGTGTCCCTCAGATGCGGCACTTCTCCTGGGCCACTCCAGGCCACCCTACCTGCTCTGCGCCACTCTGGCCAGCTCCTGCCAGACGGTCTCCCTGAGAAGCCCAGGCTCCTGTCTTGGGTGGAATGGGAAACTGTGCTACCTGGGAGCTGACTTTTATAGCTAGAAGTCTCTGCCCCTGATCCCTGATTGGTCTGCTCTCATGAAAATGAGGACTCCAAATCCTCACCATTTAATTGGTCCAAAAAACACTGTCCAATCTGATTGGTCAGCATGGAGCTGCTCTCATTGGTTAGTAGGGATGCTAATAAGGATACAACTGCACAGGTCTGACTGGACAGGGAAAGTCTTAGTCCTTTGGCTGAAATACAGTTCTGGGAACTCCTTTATAAGGGTTGGTTTAGGGCAGGAGGACAGTACAGGCCGGCAGTTTATATTTTTGGTTTTAAAAAAATTTTTTAAATATATTTTATTGATTATGCTATTATAGTTGTCCCATTCCCCCCCTCTTTATTCCCCCTCCGCCCTGCATACCCCCTCCCACCCGCATTCCCTTCCTTTAGTTCATGTCCATGGATCATACATGTAAGTTCTTTGGCTTCTCCATTTCCTACACTATTCTTAACCTCCCCCTGTCTGTTTTCTACCCACCATTTATGCTTCTTATTCTCCTACCTCCCCTCCCCCGCCACTGCTCTTCCCACTGCCCTGCAGACACCCCTCCATGCTATCTCCATTTCTGTGGTTCTGTTCCTGTTCTAGTTGTTTTCTTAGTTGTTTCTTGTTTGAGGTTCTTGTTTTAGTTGTTAATAACTGTGAGTTTGTTGTCATTTTACTGTTCATCTTTTTTATCTTTTTCTTAGCTAAGTCCCTTTAACCTTTCATACAATAAAGGCTTAGTGATGATGAACTCCTTTAACTTGACCTTATCTGGGAAGCACTTTATCTGCCCTTCCATTCTAAATAATAGAGTAATCTTGGATGGAGGTCCTTGCCTTTCATGACTCGGAACACTTCTTTCCAGCCCCTTCTTGGCAGGCCGGCAGTGTAGTGCTGGCTTCGCCGTGAGGGGGGCTTGTGGGAAAGGCCAATGTTTGGCGATTTATATTCAGCATGTAAATAGGAGTCCAGTTACCGCCAGCAGCCCTTCTCAACAGGTGCATTCACTTTCCAGGTCAATACATTTAGCAGCATGTTTCCAGAGTTCATCTATGTTGTAGCATGTATCAGCACTCTGTTCCTTTTTTTCCCTGATGGGGAGTTGAACTGGCAACCTCTCGGTTTGCGGGATGATGCCTCGCCAGTCAGGGCCATCCATTCCTTTTTATGGCCGAATAATATTACGTTTCTACCCACTTATCCATCCGTGGACCTGTGGGCTGTTTCACCTTTCGGCTGCTGTGAGTTATGCCGCTACGGACATTGGTTTACAAATACAGCCGGTTTTTCTGAAATTAGTATTTTTATGGTACACTTTATTTTAAGACATTATTTTTTTTTCAGACATTACCCTGCAGGTCTCAGAATGCATTCTTGACATAAATATCTAGCATACAGTTGTAACTTTATTACATTGAAGATAATGTAAAGATCATTATGACTTACTGTATTTTGAAACAGTATTTTGATCATTATGACTTACTGTATTTTGCCCGATAGGGTGGTATCATTGCTGTGTTACACCTTATTAATTTAGATTTACCCCTATATTTATTCTTCCCATTGCTATTTTTGTCCTTTCTGCATTTCCGCTCCCATCTGTAATTATTTTTCTTCCTTTTTTTTTTTCCTTTGGTGGAAGGCAGCTTGTGGTAAGTTCTCTCAATTTTTTATCTTAAAATGATCTATTTCATTTTTTTCTAAAGGGCATTTTTACAGGGTATAGAATTCTACTTTTTTATGTTTTATTATTTATTTATCTATTTATTCATCTACATGTTAGTGTTTACTCATTAAAGGATCAAGAAGAAATGTATTGTTTACATTGAGATTATCTACTGGTGTGTGCAGAAAGTTTAAATTAGCTGCAAGAAATTTTGTCTAGACATGCACCTGCCCAGTGCTATGATCTGGTATTTACTGGGCAGATTAATTACAAACATTCCTTCTGTTCCTTCGAATATGATCGGGCAGATGCAGAAGTCGGTGTCGATAATGAGTGCATTTCTTCTGAATGCCTCAATTTAAAATGGCTTTAAGGAATTCATCGCTGTCAAGGTGACGTAACTCTTTGTTGGAAAGTTCTGAGCCCTTCTTCTCAAACAGTCTTTGTTTTGTTACTTTTGTCATTAGTTCGTTTTCTGCATTTCTCTTTTTAAGAAACATGATCCACAGGAGTTACCGATGAGATTTTCAAGCTTTCTATTGACCTCCAAAGCCTATATACTACTTAAACTTTGCATTATTTCCACAATTTCTCCTGGTGATTTCTCAACTTTAGATAGCAACACCATTAACTCATCATCTTTTGTTGTAGATTTCTTTCTCTTCGTTAAACTGAGATGATTCGATTTTTTTCTCTTTCTGGTCTGGATGAATGTTTCTTCTTTAACTCCTTGGGTGTTGGACTTCCATACAGTTCGATTTTCTGGCAGTTCTGGTTGTTTTTTGTTTTTAAATTTATTGTCCTTCTTTTGGTTATGTGAGGAGGCACAATGTGTCTACCTATGCCTCCATCTTTGCCGGAAATCCAAGTTTTATTTTTTGATTGTATTTCTTCCATTACTATTTAGTCCTCTTATCCGCCCCCAGCCCCGGTATAGGATTCTAGATTGGCATTGTCTCCCCGACACCTTGAGGACATCATTCTGTGTTTTCTCTGTAGTCCAGTCTTTCTATTCAGAATTCAGCTGTCGTTGTAATTTTTAAAAAGTTGTATGTATTTATTTATTTTTAGAGAGAGGGGGAGGGAGGGAGAAAGAGATGGAGAGAAACATCGATGTGTAGTTGCCTTTTGCGCGCCCCCTACCGGGGGCCTGGACCGCAACCCAGGCACGTGCCTTGACCGGGAGTTGAACCAGCCATCTTTAGGTTCACAGGCCAGCGCTCAGTCCACAGAGTCACACCAGCCAGGGTTATAAGAAAGCTTTTAATCTTATCTTTACCCCCGACTTTGACGGCCTTGGCAGGAAGGTAGGACGCCTGTGGACGCCCCCGTGGCCATTCATCCTGGTATGTGCGCAAACCTGCAAGTGAGAAGGAATTAAAGCCAGGGGTGTCCAACCTTTTGGCGCCTCTGGGCCACACTGGAAGAAGAGTTGTCTTGGGCCACACATTAAATACACAAGCACTAATGAAAACTAATGAACAACAACAACAAAAAAAGGTTGAAGTACATTTATGACTTTGTGTTGGGCCGCATGCCGCTATGGGCTGCAGGTTGGACATTCCTGAAACTCTGTCGGAAGCCCTAGACCCCTGCAGGGTGCTGGGAGCCAGGGAGTAAGAGTAAAAGCCTCAGCTTCCCGTCCTCTGTTGGGACAATTCTGAGTACCTTCTAGGTGGTTCCTCAAAGATGCCCCCAAATGAGTATGGCATAGCTATCAAAGTGAGGATAAATTCAATACTCCAGATTTGGACTGACTTTCTCTTCTTCCCTACTTAATTCTTCCCAGTCCCCTGACACCTGTCCCCTCGGACTTCTCCAGATAAGCTACCTGCGCACAAGCCCTTTCCGGGGACCCAGAGTTAAAACCGGAGCGTTCCAGGGACTTCAGCGGAGCAACCCAAGCCTGAGTTCAGGGCTGCGCTCAGAGCGTTAAAGAATGTTCCTCCTGCGACCTCTAGTGGTGGATGACGGAAACGCTCACCAGGTTATAAGATTGGGCGGAAGCCAAAGCTTTGGAGGCTAGCTGGAACTTTGTGTACCTTGACCTGAGTCAGTGGCATTGTCAGGTGACACATCCTCACCTTACCTATTCCTTCTGCTCTGCTGCGGCCAACGCAACCCACAGCTATGGCGTCTTGGGGAACAGTTCCCTGTCCACCAGGATGGAAAAGGCCCGGGTCCGCACAGCATGCTGGAGTTTTTGGTCATCGTGTTACAGCTCTGCTTGGGAATGACCTTGAGAGAAGATGTTGACGGGAAATCCTCTCAGTGTGCTGGCTGTTTTGTACGATTTTCTGTATTCTGTGGGAGGAGAAAGTGCCTGAATTCAAAGCTCTACATTGATTCCTGGGCTCTTCCTAAAGGGTTTTGTAGCTGGCCAAAGACTTGGTAAAAGCGAGGTTAAGATGAGGAATTTTGGAGGAGAGTATTCAATTCCTGGAAATTGGTTTTGGGTTTCTGGTATTCAGAACTATAAGAGAATTAATTTTAGTTCTTTTTAAAAACGGATTTTTAAAGAGAAAGAGGAAGGGAGAGAGAGATTTGCTGTTCCACTTATGGATACATTCATTGGTGGGTTCTTGTATGTGCCCTGACTGGGGATCAAACCCACAACCTTTCTTTTTTTTTGGTATACGGGGAAAATGCTCTGACCAACTGAGCCACCTGGCCAGGGTCTCCCTCATGTGTCCCTTGAAGCCCAAACCGTCTTTCCTTTGTTAAATACCTAAATTTCCTTTGTTTCCTTAGTCATAATACCTGACTGGCGTGGCTCATGTGGTGAGTGTCGTCACACAAAGCAAAGGGTCGCCAGTTCGATTCCCGCTCAGGGCACATACCTGGATTGTGGGTTTGGTTCCTGGTTGGGGCACGCTCAATGCTTCTCCTACACATGGATGTTTCTCTCCCTGTCTTTCTCCCTCCCTTCCCTTTTCTCTAAAAATAAATGAAATCTTTAAAAAAAAAAAAGGGTATATAAGCCCCTGTGTCTAACTGCTCCTTTGAGTTTCACTTCTTGTCTGTGAACTCCTGAGCATGGAACTGTGAATATAAATCATGTGCCTTTTCTGCTGTTAATGGATGTTTGTTAGTTTCATTCGCAGGTCCCCCAACACTGAACCTAAGAGGACAAGGGAAAGGTGTTCCTCCCCAACACGGGGAGATGGTGCAAGGAATCACACAGGGAACAGATCCTGTAATTCTGCTCTGTGATGACGGACTGTCCTTTGAGAAATGAAAAATGACTTTGCACCGGCATGTGGCTTTATTTCTTGATTTGAAACAGCTCCCCTTTGAAAATGAAATGCAAGATGAAGAAGCAAGACGTTCCCTGTGGCAGGTTTTCTCCTTCAGAGTGACATTCCAAAGCTTTTGCTCCTTTTATATTTATAGTAACTGATCTTGCTGTATGCATAATGACTGAGTTTTATTTTTAAAAATGAATACTTATAAATTAACACAGGACTACAGATTTAGTGGCTGTAAACAATACAGATTTACTGTCTTGCTGTTGTGGAGGTCAGAAGTCTGACACAGACCTCACTGGACTAACACCAAGGACTAAGAGCAGGACTGGTTCTTTCTGGATGCTCCAGGGTGAGATGTGATTTATAATAAGAAATATACAGGGTCTGGCACAAATAACGCCCCTTTTTATTACAAAATCTTGGGATTTTTTTAGATTTTATTTATTTTTAGAGAGAGAGGAAGGGAGGGAGAAAGAGAGAGAAACATCGGTGTGTGGTTGCCTCTTGCACGCCCCCTACTGGGGACCCGGCCTGCAACCCTGGGCATGTGCCCTGACTGGGAATCGAACCAGCGACCCTTTTGTTCATAGGTCTGTGCTCAGTCCACTGAGCCATGCCAGCCAGGGCAGCTTTATTATTATTTAAAAAATTGTTTTTACCTCACTGGAGGACATTTTTTTCTTTTCTTTTCTTTTTTTTTTAAATATTTTATTTATTTATTTTTAGAGAAGGGAAGGGAGGGAAACATCAGTGTATGGTTGCCTCTTGCACGCCCCCTACTGGGAACCTAGCTTGCAACCCAGGCATGTGCCCTGACTGGGAATCAAACCAGCAACCCTTTGGTTTGCAGGCTGGCACTCAATCCACTGAGCCACACCAGCCAGGGCCATTTTTTTCTTTTATTGATTTCAGACAGAGGGGGAGGAAGGGAGAGAGGGAGGGGAACATTGCTCGGTTGCCTCTTGCATACGTCCTGACTGGGGACCGAACCCACAACCGAGGCAAGTGCCCTGAACAGGAATCAAACCTGCAACCTTTTGCTTTGTGGGATGATGCCCAATCAACTGAGCCACACCAGCCAAGGGCAGGAGGACATTTCGTCATTGATCCTAGAGAGAGGGAAAGAAAAGAGGGTGGAGAGAGCAACATCAATTGGTTGCTTTCTCCTAGGGTCCCTGGCAGTGCCCCGACCAGGGATCGAACCTGCAAGCTGGTTGTGTTCCCTCACTGGGAATCGAACCTCCAGCCTTCTGGTCTACAGGAAGATGCTCCCATCCACTAAGTCAGATCGGCTAGGGCTCCAAAGCTTTATTTTTGAGCTCTTAGGGGCACTTTGTCTCCTTAGCCTTTGAGACTACAAGAGTTATTATTCTGTCATATCTAAGCCTTCAGTCTAGGCCTCTAGGCTCCCCCATGAAGCCCGAACCCTCGGCAAACATCCTCTGGTGAAAATCTGCGCATTTAGAGTCATCATTCTCTCTATCCCATTAGTCTTGACTGTTAAGCATTCCTTTAAAAAAAAAAAAGCAAAATAACTTCTCTTATACACCCTAGGAAAATCAATACATGCTAGAGATTTTTAATTCACTAATAAATGAGGGAACCAGATTAATGTTACAGCAGTTTTGGATGAGAATGAAAAACACGGAATTTGTAAGAAATAAAGGAACCTTGGCATGAGCGGGCAAGGGGAGGCAGAACTAACTTCATTCCCGGCGGAGGACGGGAGCCCAGGGGCCCTCTGCAGGACAGAACGGAATGTACCCGTCTTTGGACAAGAATTATTTTGCATCGCCATCAGCTACGTCCGGTTCACAGTTAGGACATAGCTCAAGGACGAGGACAGACTAGAAAGAGAATCAGAAGAGTGTGATTCCCATGGAAGTGAATTTTTTCTTTTCATGACTTTTTTTTTTGAAAGATATATTTATTTTTAAAGTGGGGAAGGGAGAGAGAAAGAGAGGGAGAGAAACATTCATGTGGGTTTGCCTCTCAAGCGCCCCCTACTGGGGACCTGGCCCACAAGCCAGGCATGTGCCCTGGCTGGGAATTGAACTGGCGACCCTTTGGTTCACAGGCTGGCACTTAATCCATTGAGCCACAGCAGTCGCCCCTACCCCCCCCCCCGCTTCTTTTTAATCTTTTTTTTTTTTTTTAATCCTCACCCGAGGATGTTTTTATTGATTTAGAGCAAGGGTGTCTAACTCATTTTCACCAGGGGTCCACATCAACAGGGGTTCACACAGTAAGGTCATGGGGAAAGACGGGGAGACCTGGGGTTCTCCTTTTATTGGGGTTGAGAGTGGGAGCCTAGGGCTCCTCAGGCTCACTCTTTATTGGCAAATTTAAAGCACAACAGTGGGACTTTAAAGCACAGGAGGTGAAAACAAATGAGTAACTCAAATGGTCATTTTTAAAAATTAACCGTGATCAGTTACTGAATCAACACTTGGGTTCCACAAGGAAGCACACATCAAGGCACATCATAATTACATTACCCAAGATTAAAGTGAAGGAAAGAATCTTAAAAGCAAGAGAAAAGGAGTCAGTTACCTGCAAAGCAGTTCCCATAAAATGATCAGCTGATTTCTCAAAAGAAATCTTGCAGGCAAGAAGGGGCTGGAAGGAAGTATTCCAAGTCATGAAAGGCAAGAACTACATCCAAGAATACTCTATCCAGCAACGCTATCATTTAGAATGGAAGGGCAGATAAAGTGCTTCTCAGATAAGGTCAAGTTAAAGGAGTTCATAATCACCAAACCCTTATTATATGAAATGTTAAAGGGACTTATCTAAGAAAAAGAAGATAAAAAATATGAACAGTAAAGTGACAACAAACTCATGACTATCAACAACTGAACCTAAAAAAAAGAACAAAACAAACTAAGCAAACAACTAGAACAGGAACAGTATCACAGAAATGGAGATCACATGGAGGGTTATCAGTGGGGAGGGGAGGGGGAGAATGGGGGAAAAGGTACAGGGAATAAGTAGCATAAATGGTAGTAGAAAACAGACAGGGGGAGGTTAAGAATAGCAAAGGAAGTGGAGAAGACAAGGAACTTACAAGGACGACCCATGGACATGAACTGAGGGAGTGATGCTGGTGGGAGGGGGTTTGCAGGGCGGAGGGGAATAAAGGGGAGAAAAAATGGGACAACTGTAACAGCATAATCAATAAAATATACTTTAAAACAAAGTTGAGTTCTAGCAAGGCATCTGCTTGAGCCCTTTGAGCTCTGTTGCCTCCCCAACAGCTCCAGGATTCCAGGGGTGAGTTCTCTCCACTCCAAACCTCCCTCCTTCGGTTGGGTTCAGAGCTTTTATTCCTGGGCCCTCGGATACGGGTGTTCGTAGTGGGGCACCCTCTGTCTGAAATCGCTGCAGAAGGATGAGGCCATTCGGGACGCCAGCGGGATTTATGACCGTTCTTGCTAACTACTTATGTGGATGGACTTTGGACGTGAAGGGCCATTGGAGTTACAGTGGCCACTCTGGGGGTCTTTGGAGGCGCTGAGAGGAGTATGTTTATGTGCACAATTAGAAATGCTAAACAAGCTGAGTAAGAAGCATTTTCAAAATGGTATCTAGAGGCCTTTAAGAAATTAAATCATTCCAAGATAGCCTGAGCATCTCTTTAGTCTTTTTGTCTGGCTGTCAGAGCCATCAGGGAATTTATTTTTACCATGGGCTCTTCACCGGCTCACAGTTCCCCAAAAGTTCCTCGGCCCCTCCTCTTGAGACTTTTAAATAAAGAGGACCAATTTAGCCAAAATAATTTAAAATTCTCATGGCCATTCAGGAAAACTTTTCAGCCCACCCCAAAGGCCCTCTCTTAAAGAGAGAATTTCTTACAATATTTGTTACAAAAAAGAGCGAGAATTCCAAGCCCATGTAGAAAAATGGAATGCATTCTTCGATTGACATGAAGACGCTTCTAAAAAACACTGGCTTTAAAAAACGGCCCCTGCATAACTCATAGACACAGACAAGAGTGTGGTGATGGCCTGGAGGAAGCGGGGGCTGGGGCAGGGTGGAGGTGGGCGAAGAGGGGAGAGGAACGAGGACATCTGTAATAGTGTCAACAATAAAAAAAAAAAAAAAAACAAAAAAAAAAAACAGGCCTAAAAGGATCCTAGAAGAAACTTGGGCCATCTGAGTAAGTGCTTTAAAATTTTTTACTGTGTCTCCTGCCCGAAACCTGGTAAGGTGCTTGGCTCCAGGGTTACCATGGCAACAGCCACCTTGGGATTCGCCTCCAGCCCTCCTTTCACTAATCCTCTCCGCGGTTCCGGGCCGGCCCCGTCACCAGGGAGACTGGAGCGGTCCTTCGTGCTCCTCTCAAACCGAGATGTTGGTCCTGGAACCCAAACCCCTCCGTCCGGGAGAACGGGGCCAGCGAGCAAAGGATCATCTACATTTTCCTGTCCCCACCCTTAGTGGCCCCAACTAAGCACTCAGAAGGAGAGCCCGGACAGCCGATTGTACTGCGCAGGCGCTTGACTTAGCTGGGAGGCGCTGGCGGCGCTCAGCCTGCTGGGAGTTGTAGTTTTCATGTACGGCGGCAGATGGGTGAGCCCGGTGGGGTTAGGAGCAAAGTTATGAAAGCTGGGAATCTCCTGGCGGGCTCGATTGTCACCATAGTAACGATGAAGCATGATGAAGCGCCAGCTCTACTAGCCTGTCTGCCATTTGTATTCTTTCATCTTCCTAACCCAGTGCTTACGGTTCAACAGGCACTGTCCTAGGTACTGGAGAGAGAGATGATGGGAAACGAAATAGAGCTTATGTTTTCATGGCGGCAGACTGACTACTAAGACTGGGGAACCCAGATCATTGGGAAAAAGGGTATGTGGATAAGTAATTGAGATCCTCTGGGGAAGTGGAAAGTTAGCGCCCTAGCGCTCCTTCATCTGTTCTCAGCTAGGTACTGTTATTTTGCCCACACTGTAAGAGACAGAGCAAGCAACCAAATGTCCCATAGCAGGTAAGTAACGAAGCTGGGATTTGATTGAGAGTCTGCCTTTATACTCTGTTAGCTTAAGCACTGCTAAACTGGTAAAGAGCTACGTGGTATAATTCCAGGCAGTGTTAAGTGTTGCAAGGAATAATGTTGAAAAATAATGGGGTGGCTTGTCCTGAGCAGTGTGGCTCAGTGGATTGGGCATCGTCCTGCAAGGAGAAAGGTCACCGGTTCGATTCCTGGTCAGGGCACATGCCTGGGTTGTACGTTTGGTCCCAGGTCAGGGTGCCTACCAGAGGCAACAGATGTTTTTCTTCCTCCCTTCCCCTCTCTCTATACATAAATAAATTCTTAAAAAAAAAAGAAGAATGGGGTGACTTTTTAGAACTCTCAGGGATGGCCCTTTGGAGAAGGGGACAGGATTGTGCTGGGCATGCTGAGGCTCAAGTCCCTCAGGAGGAAGCCTGAGCCGCCATGGAGATGGATGTGCCCGAGGCCCCTTCCTTCCATTTGGCCCCTAAAGGCCTCGTTGAAAGAATGACGGAACGCTGGGCCATCTCAGTTTCCCTCCGGATCTGGGCCTCTGGCCCTCCCCCAAAAGCCAAGGACTCCGCATGGAAACCAAAATAATACTGTTTTATTCCAACCTTGAAGCACAATACCTTGATCCCTTCTGCCACAGAAGGGCCCCCAGCCCATCCCACCAGACGCCCCCCACCTGCTCTTGTTCTGTCTCCAGGGAAAGACCAATCCGAAGATGAAGGGGATTCAAGCCTCCAGGCCTTGGAGACATAACCAAAACCACTCCCCCTTTTCCCCTTCTCTCCTCACCTCCCATACTTTTCCTCCGTTGTGCCTCCCTTCTTCTTCCCTCTCCTCCACCCTGTCTTCTTCCCATCCCGTCCCTGGCTCCTTTCCTGCCTCCCTCTGTTTTTTCCTACTCCTTCTTCACTCTGCTTTGTCTCTTGCCCTCTCTCCTCCCTTTCTATCTCCTGTTGTCTTTCCTCCCCTCCCCTCTCCTTCGTTCATCCTCTTACTTTCTTTCCTGCTTTTCCACTTCACCCCCTGCACTCCCTGGACCTGACCAGCCGACTCCTGCCAGGCTGTCCCCAGAGCCTGGTGTCCTTCCCTCCCTCAGTATGTCCCTTTCTTCTTCCTGCCCTAGGCTGGCCCTGTCTATACCTCTTCCTTATACTCTGAGGAAGCCCTCAGAAGCCGCCCTGGCCACCACCATCTTCCACGCCTGTGGCTCCAGGACCTTCTAGACCACTGACAACTTCCCCTTGGACTCGGAGAGGCAAACTGCCAAGGTGAGGTCCCTGGGAAACCCAGGAGGTGGCCAGAGGGACTGGGGTGGCCTCCTTGGCCTCAGCCCTGTTATCTTTGGGATCAAAGAATGCCCTCCCGCCCTCGCAGTGGAGGGGGGCAGGCAGGGGCCTGAGGGTCAGGACTCCGGGGCTCTCCCCCAGCAGTCCCTGAGCAGGTCCGCGTGGAATAAGGCTGCCCCGGTGAGGAGGCGCGCTGCGAAGAGGTGGCGGCAAGGCAGGCGCCGCGCAGCGTGGATGGAGCAGCTGCAGCGCGTCAGGGCCCCATCCAGGAAGAAGTCTGAGGTGCCATCCTTAAGGGCAAAGCCAGCTTCAGTCATATGGAAACCCCGGGTCCCGTGCTGCCTGGCAAAGGCCAGCTCCTCGGCCACCAGTTCTGCCAGCTCCGGCCCACAGGCCGCCCGGAACTTGGCCAGCGGCTCCCAGTCCACCTCCTTCTCTCCTGAAGGGCAGCAAGGTCTCTTTGGTTCCCTTGAGTCTTCCCCTTCACTTCCTTCCTGCAGACTGTCCCCTGCGGCCAGGTACACTCTTCTTGTCACTGCCCATCCTGGATCACCCCCAAACACAGTTCCCATGGGGGCACCGCACAGGACTCCATTCCCTAGCCCCACACGCCTCCCTCCTGTGTCTGCACGCTCCCTCTCTTGCCCTGCTCTGCTCCTGGGACCCCCAGATGGAGCCCCCCCTCCGTCTCCATTCTCTAGGCCTGTCACCCTTGTGTCCCCGAGCTGGACCAGAACTAGCTCCCCCAGGTCCCTTCTTCTTTTGACCCCTGCTCTCCTTGTTTTCTCTTCTCTAATTTCTGGTCCTCTCCTCTCCTCTCCCCAGTGGGGCCCCCTTGGGTCTCTGTTCTCAGGGACCAACTCCAGGGGCTTCTCCAAATGGACCCCTCTCCAGTTTCTGACCACCAGCTCCCCTCCCTTCTCTGCCTCCACCGGAGGCCCCTTCTGGTCCCTGGTTTTCGGTTCAGAGAACTTTTCGACCCGCAGCTGGACCCCTCTGCAGATGCTCCCCTCAAGATTCCTGGCTCTCCCGTGGTTGTGATGGAAATGCCTCTGCCTCCCGTCTGTGGTCTGCGGAGCGCTAAGCCTCTGATTCTCCAGCTGGGCCACCTTCCAGGGGTATCCTTCCAACCTTCTCAGCCCCTGGTCCTCCGAGTGGGTCCCCCTCCAGACATACTCTTCCAGGCCCCAATCACTCTCGCTCTCCAGCTGGGCCCCCCTCCAGTCTCTGATCTCTGGCCCCGTCAAACGCTCCTTCTCCAGCTGGGATCTTCTCCAGACACTCCCTTCCAGCCCTCTCACCTTCTGGTTCTCCAACTGGACCCCTCTCCAACATTGGATTTGCAGTCCCCTCCCCTTCTCAATTTCTAACGGAGCCCCACCCCGGCCTCTGGTCTCCAGCACTCTGGCCCACTCCTCCAGCTGGGCACCTCTCCAAATACTTCCTTCATTTGGGGCCCCTCCCCAGTCTCCGTTCTCTAGGCCCTTTGCCCTCTCGTTCTCCACTTGGGCTGCCTTCCACGGTTGGCCCTCCAGCCAAGGTCCCCCACCGTCGGGGCCATCGGGTGCCACCTCTCTGGACGCATCGTCCCACTGCATGGCCACCAGGTCGCGAAGGCACTGTGCCATACTGCGCGAGGGGCTGAGGTGGCGCAGCAGGCGCCGGCGGTGGCCGCGCACCAGGGCACACGCGTCCAGATCGCGGGCTGCCTCGAAGGCACGGAAGCGCACCCACATGTCGCGGCGGGACGCCCAGTTGCGCTCGAAGTAGTCGACGAAGGCGGCTGGGCCGTGAGCGCGCAGCTCCGCCAGCGCCTCGGCGTAGGCAGCCGGTGACAAAGCTCCGGCAAGACGACACAAGCGCGGCCACAGGCCCGGGTCCTCACGGCCGGCGCCGCCCAGCTCCTGCGCCTTGCTGAAGAGCGTCTCGAGGCCCTGCGCGCGGCATATCTGCACGCGCGCGCCCGGCAACAGCTGGCGCACGGCGGGAAGCTGCGCGGTCACCTCGGGCCCCGCCGTCAGGCAGCGCACGCGGCCCTTGACATCTGGCGCGCTCTGCAGCAGCGAGGCCAAGGCAAAGCGCAGCAGGCTCGGCGTCCCCGGGCGCGCCACGCAGCAGGCGGCCTGGCGTGCGTGGCCAGCACCATCCACGCACAGCACCGCCAACAGGTCCAGCGCGCCCTGCAATCCCGGCAGCCGGTCCACCAGGAGCATGCGCGGGAAGCGCCGCAGCAGCGCCCGCGTGCGCGACGTCAGGAAGAACACCGTCTCCACCACCGCCTGGTTCTCCATGAACACGAGCTTCACCTGTGGGCCAGGGCGGGGAGGCAGGGAAGGAGGTCAGGGTATGCCGGAGCTGCCACCCCCAGCTTCCCGACCTCAGTTTCCCCCGCTGGCGGAATTGGGAATCCATTCACTCATGTGGGCATGCATTTGTTATTTTGACTGGTAGGAGGTAGTGCAGAGGAATGATTAAAAATGTGGGCTCCGGAAGCCAATTGCCTGCGTTTGCGATCTGGTATCTAAGGCAGTGGTTCTCAAGGTGTGGGCCCTGGACTACCAGCATCAGCCTCACCTATCGGGATCTTAAATACCTATTCTCAGGCCCACCCCAGACCTGCTAAGTCAGAAACTCTGGGGGCGGGGCCCGGCACCTTACTGTGACAAGCCCTCAAAGTGAGAGCCACTGGTGGCGCAGGGAGAAAGCGCGCAGACCGTGAAGCCGCACTGCTGAGGTGTGAGTCCTGGCCCCACCACTTTCTAACCCTGTGATTTAACCTCTGTGCCTGTTTCCTCCTTAACCTCCTTGTCCCCCAGTTTTCCCTCTGGGAACTGAATATGCATTCCCTCATGTACAGAGAGTCAGATCCAGCAGAACCTCTGGAAACAGACTGCCGGGGCTGAGATGCCGAGGCCTAGCTTCCAGGCTGTGTGGCTTCGGCAACTTCCCTGACCTCCATCTCATTTATAAAATGATGATGACCAGAGTATCTCTGATTGGAAGGATGAAGTCAAAGCATTTAGAGCCTGGCTAGTGTGGCTCAGTGGACTGAGCGCCAGCGCGGAACCACAAGGTTACCAGTTCGATTCCCAGTCGGGGCTCGTGCCTGGGTTGCAGGACAGGTCCCCAGTAGGGGGCGCATGAGAGGCAACCACACATTGATCTTTCTCTCCCTCTCTTTTTCCCTCCCTTCCCCTCTCTCTAAAAATAAATAAATGAAATCTTTTTAAAAAGCATTTAGAATACCGTCTGGCACAAGTAACAGTACTATTATCCAACAATACTCACTCAGATAGCAATTGTTCGTTACTAGTATAATTATCATCTCTGCGGAGTCGTCTTCTCAGACCGTCCCAGCTAAGCAAACCCTTCGGCTCTCTCTAACCCTTTGGCCGTGGCCCTTACCACCCTGAAGCATGTCACATCTTTATTTGCTCATTTGCTTATTGGCTGTGTGCCCTCCCCAGGGTGTCAGCCCTGCGAGGGTTTCGCTGCCTTTCAGACCCCTGGCCCAGAGCGGCAGCTCAGTGCATTCTGAATGAGCGAGCGCATGCGCACGTGCATGCGTGCAGTGGCCGCAAGCCCTGTGCCTCTGGAGCGGAGGTTCAGGGTACACGGTCCGCTTTGCAATCCTGGCTTTGCCTTTTAGTAGCTCTGAGTCCTTGGGCAAGTGCCTTCCTTTGCATCTTAGCCTCAGTTTCCTTGTCTGTAAAATGGAGATAATAATGCCTATTGAAGAGGGGCGTGGTGAGACTAACAGGAGACCATTTGTGTCCAAAGCTTGGAACAACGGCTGGCATGGACCAAGTCCCAGCTGTTATCACCGTCTTACTTTAGCTCTCTGCAGCATTCAGGATGGTGGCCCTGCCTCCTTTCGGGAACACAGGTCTCTCTTGGCCTCTGTCACCCTGAAAGTGCCTGGCATTCCTCCTTCCTCCAGGGCATCTCCTCTGCAGTCTCCTTAGCTTGCCCGCCTTCTCCCCTGCCCCACTTCTAAAGCTTGCCCTGCCACTGAGCCCAACCCAGCGCTCTCTTCTGTCCCTTCTCCAGCCTCTGCCAGGGTGGTCTCATCCAGCCACGCAGCCGTCACCCCCTCGAAGCTGATACCTCCAGTTCTGCAACTCCAGGCTCCAGACCTACCTACCTAACCGCCTCTGCAGCAACATGGTCCCTTGAGACCCGCAGTTCAAAACCACGCTTGCCTCTCGCTCCCCCAACTTTCCCCTTCTTGATCAACCCCGTGTCCGCCGATGGCTCCACCACCCACTCCGGA